>WAAE01023363.1:0-104662 GCA_013400495.1 Nicator chloris
TAATAAATAAAATTATCAAAACTGTTAAACACTTAAAATTCTTACCTCTGTATTAGGAGGTCCCATTTGCTTCCCACCCGCTTGTAGTTTTTACTAAATTACTATAATTAAAATATTAAATTAGCTTCTCCTATTTTCTGATTTAGGAAAAAGTTTCTCATCTTGAAGCCTTATAGCAATTAGAATTAACTCGCACTGAGCTAAATAAAGAAACCAGAGTAAATTTGCTTGTATGTTTACATTTTTTCCCCAAGAGCTACTGCTGAGGTTTGGCAAAAGGTTGTGATCCAAGACAAGCCAAGCAGCAGCCCAGGCTGGGCCACACACATGCACATATACCAGACAAGTGATTTTATCATCAACCAGAAGCAAGAGAGAAGGGAAAGAACCCCAGTATCATAATATTGAATGACCACAGCGTGACCCAGTTGAAGCCTGAAAAGAAAGCATTTTCTAACTAACAGTTATGGTTTTCCATCATTTCTGATGCAGCAGTCTAACTTTAAAGTATCTATTCTGAATCTGAATGACGTGTCATTAGTGGTGTGGGAGTATAGACCTGAAAATAAATCAAAACCAAGTGCCATGTACAAGTACAGATAGAGGGAAGCTACATGAAGTTAGCTATAGTCATAAAAACTGCAGCACTTATATTCAGGTTGTGGAGCTGCACAAACCCAAAATGGGACAATATTTCTTCAAGTATATTTCCCCTAATATCATTAGAGTTGCCAGATAAACTTCCTCTGGTACTCTGATCTTACCTTGAACTAAACAGGTAGAGGAACAATACAGAAAGGACTATGTTTTCATTAAAAAACAATCTCAAATGGTCACAGAGGAGCCTTTCCTTTCCACCTGCAAGTCTGAACTTACATAAATTACATACAATAACCCTTAAGCACTGGCTTCTTATTTGTAGGTATTTGCAAATAATAGGCCCACAGGTAAATACAATCAAGGATTCCTTTACTAAGAACCACAAGCTGCTGGAAGTTTATCATCTTACACATGAAGCTTTCAACTGACTTTTACTTACTGAAAACATCGAAGAGAAACCTGAAGAAAACAAGCTGACTTGAGGAGGGGGAATTTGTGTTTGAGGTATTCACTTCCTGGTGGCTTAGCTGAGATGTAAATGAAACAAGAGGTACAGGCTACTAATGGGACTTCACAAGAACATTTAATAACTACTCCAGGCCTCTCAGCTATTCGACATCTTCCGTGGCCAAATCCCTGATTATCTAAATGTATTCCTGAGATTCCGGATGCTTCAAGGTCACAGTATGCACTTAGACAGCACAGAACATAGTGGGGAAAAGTTCACTAAAGTATAGACAGTCCACTAACAAAATAATCAATTTATCTTAAACTATATTCTGATGTTTTGTACCAACATCTTTGCCTTCAGACATTGCATATTCTTCCTCCAACTTATATTGTAAGCACTGTAGATATTTTGAATACATATTCATAACAAGAATATTCAACTAATTCCAGCACTTTGTTCAAATTCCTGACATTGATACATCTTTCATAAAAAATTATAGGTTGTACCAAGAGGACATCTGTGTTTAGAAAGCTGTCATTATGGTGCTGCAAACTTTCCAAAAAAGCTCTGAGAAGAGCAATCAGTTGTTGGGCAAATGCCAAATACCAATGAAATATGACTGACTTTCCACATTTTGCATACTACTACAAAATAACAACAACGGCCAAAAAAAAAATTAAGGTCACATCTTCCATGTCTTTCTCATGTGAAGTATGACAGCTAAACTAAATGTCACCTTTGCCCAAGAAATGAATGCAGAGTCAAGATCTTTGAAGAAAGATTATGGTCACTGCAGTAGGAAAAAGGCATAGCCAGTGATGGAAGACAAGAGTTAGCACCTATTCTGCCATCATGACAGCAACAGTCAGGGCTGGCACTCCTGAAAACAAGAAACAAGAATTAACCTGATACTGGCAAAATATGTTTTGAAAATATTTCAAAGGTACGCATCTGCACAGGAGCCAGAAACTTGCTGTACTTTGGTGGCATAGATATAATCAAAACTTATTTTCATCTCCATTGCTGGTAAATGCATTCTTGGCCAAACATATCTTATGAAACAGGCAGGTTAAGTAATATCAATTACCTGGTAGCATCATCAGTAACTAAATTAACTAAAGTGCTCCCACGGAACTCCAGAGCTCATTTGTTGTTTTTATTTGTATAATTATGAGAAGGAATATTTAACCTACTTTCCAGAATCAGAAAAGTTATGGTTACATCAAAGTTAAGTTCCAAAAGATAAAGACAAAACTCTTTTCAGTAAGAAACATGAGATAATAAACATAAACATGCACACAAATATGGACAACAATTGTCTAATAACAGTCTGCCTTTGCAGGCACAGAGGCTAAAGGTCTTTTGTTTGCTTAGCATGTTGATGAAGCATTTTCCTTTAATTTCCCCTTTTTAATCCAAGCCATTACTGGTTGGATTCCCTAAAACAACAGACCCTAAGGACTAGACAAAAAAATGACTGCAGTCCACTCAAGGTGCTAAGGAATGATTGGAGGTTCAGACCCATCACTTGATGGCAATTATGACATGCAGAACAACAGAAAGATCATCACACTTTGGTTTTTAATTTAAGGCTGATGACTCATTCATATCAAATGTGCTGTGGTAATCTGGCAGTTATTCATTATTTAGGAGCATGCCTAGAAATGTAAAACAAAGTACTCATAATGGCAGCTGAAACACAACAGAGAGAGGCTTTATGGCCGTTTGCTTGCTCAAAGAATCCCATAGAATGTTATAAGTTATTTCATTTTCACAGTAACAGTCATAGAGCAAGAATGTAAGACTCAGGGTATTTGAACTGAAGGAGCAGCATGTCAAGTAATAAAAAATTACTAAAAAGCTTGGTAAAACAAGACAGACTTGCAGTACAAATTTGCTGATACATTTTTATAAATTTATATGATAGAAGATAACATTTTAAAATATTAATTAATGCAGTCTCATTCTAAATATAGCATTGACCAACCAGAATATAGGTGCAAAGATGTTTGGCATCTCTGCTTTCAGCATTTTGTTATTGATAGCTCAAAATTAAATTCATTTTCAAATAATGAAATATCATCCATGCTTTCCAGATTCTTCCACTTCGGCGTGTTTTTAAGAAATAAAAATTCAGCATTTCAAACATATGCAACTGTTCCTATACATTTTCTTTTTTTATGCCACAAGCCCAGACATATGTGGTAAGATCACATGAGGCACAGAAGCAGATGCTTGGCACTTGTAACCTGAAGACAAAGTGGCTGTGCCACCCAGCCCCCAAGGAGGGGTCCCTTGGATCAGCTGTATGGGGCTAAAACAAGACTGAAAGGTCAGAAGAAATAAATGCTGAGAGCAGATAAAGTGGGTTTCAGTGTCCACAGCTCAGCAGTGCCAGCAGAAAATGCCTCCCTGCTGGAAACAAGGCCTTGGTGTACAGTGACACATCTGGCATTATGTTGATTACAATGGCAGAGGTTGTGTCTCTCCATAACTGTGGAGACACACGAGGAACACAGAAACCTTTGGTAGCTGCAAAGAGCCAGAGGCTTCCTTAAATTCTGCACCTACTGGGACTTCTCTCTGTATTCGTGCCTGGAAGGCAGTTCAGCATGGGTTACGTTTCATGACACGTGCCCCTCTCCTCTTGAAAAAAGGCTAATCTTTGGGGGAATAAAGAAAAGAAAAAAAGAAAAAAAAGAAATGAGTTCAGAGATTAATTCCAGCCTGTGAGAAAACTGTAAAGAAAATGAAAAAGTAGGGGGAAAAGTATCCTCAGCTTTTTTTTTTTATTCTTAAACAAAACACATAGACCAACTAAATGTAAAACAGACACATAGAAAGTGGGTAAAACATACTTTCTACTGAGAAAGATTTCAGCTCCAGTTGTAGGAGTTGTTATTCCACACTCTAAGACTGCGCTGCTTTGGCTGTTACAGATTTCCAGCAATGTGTATTCAACATTCCTAGGTCAAACTTCAAACTCTGGAATCACAGTACAAAAATAACATGAGATACTGGAAATTGATCCAGAATTTTCAAATGTGCATCTGAATTAATCTTTCATAATAGAATATGGAAATTCTCATTTTTACACCAAATTATCAGAGATATCAGCATAATGAAAATGTGTTTTGTTAGAGATGAGAACCTTAAAATATACATCCATCATATCATGGACTTTTGGGTGGGGCTTTTTTTAAGGATATATTTGATTCTTTTTCTGTAACTGTATCAAGGTTGAGTTGGAAAACCACAAGTGATTCTTTATTGAATTTCTATTTGAGGTTTCATGACTTAAAACTTCCAAAGAAAAGAGGAATGAATTCTAGCCTGAGGTGTAAAGGAAAGTACCTGCAGATGGCACACAGATTAATCTAGGAGTACTTTGGAGCCAAAACTAAGATAGTTTATTACTCAGTGTAGATCAGGAAAATAGGAATCATCTTTCCTACAACATTTCACTGTACTGTTTTCATAATAGAGAAGCAGAACACTTCTAAATCCAAGGTGAATCAATTAAAAAAAAGTCAAGGAGCAACTCCATCTTTCTTCCTGCTTACTATTTCTACAGAGTTTCATTAAAAGAATCGAAATTAACACTATCACAAAGAACATAGACACTGACATGAACAGTGAGTCCAAGGACCTGCAGTAATTATTCAGCTCATGATGGGAGATGGGCAAGGCAACACTGCAACATTCCCCACCCATTTCCAGGAACCATCACACTCCAAGCTGTTCTTCCTGTTTACCTGGGAATACGGCAGTGCCCAGATATCTTCCAGCATCATATAAAGAAGGAAGCCCTTTCCAGAAAAGGAGAGGAAAACAAATGTAGAGACCATTTGAACACTTAATTCAGTCAGAGTTGCAGGCAACATTAATTGCACAGAAATCCTGTCAATTTGAACTGCCAGTAAGTAGTTTAAGGATAACAGGGAAGAATTGCTATAAGCAGTTTAACTCAGAGGAATTAAATCTGGCTGGAAGACTGGTCTGAGAATCCTTCCCCAGAAGGCCATGTTTCATATAAACTGGGTCTCTGGTAATAACTTACACAATTTTTAGTTTTTCAAAAACCAACCACGTGTGCTACTGAGAAGGCATGCAGAACTGCCTTCTGCAGAAATGAGGGTTAATGTGAGTCCTCTGCAGCACCTGTGCAGAACCTCCCTGAGTATTTTCAGTGCAGTTTATGACTTTTCACTTTCCTGCAGGTAAACGTCAGAAATTTCAAAATACTTTTTGCTAAGATTCCATGTAAAATAGAGATGAGCAAACTACAAGGCTGAAAAATTCTACCCATTCTTTAAACTCATTGCTATATACTTCATATTCTAAATAATGTGTATGTTGAGATTTTCAAGTAAAAATTAATTTAAAGAAATTAAAAAATATTATTTATTCTATCTCAGAACTGCCAATATTAATTTCAAGCCAAAAGATAGTCTATTATAAATAATAATAAGTTGGCACATACTTAACAACCTGTCTCTGTTGGTCCCACTTGAAATGCTATTTTTCAACAATTTTCATCCCTTGTTTCATCACTAGCATTTCAGGCAAAATTATAGGGTTTTAAAATAAATTTGCTTTTGCTTATATAAAAGTTCCAGTTATTCAGCCTTAGGATATGCATAGATTATTGAAAAACCTAACAAAAATCAGCAGAAACATAATAACACACAATAGTAGCTGGGGCCACAGGAACACCCACAGGTCTTCACAGCCTGGAAGAATATCAAAAAATGGAGGAAACAGGAAAGGAAACACCAAAAAAAGGATGCAGAGAAAGAAGGAGTATGTTACTGTTGGAGACCATTATTGCTGAAAGCTGTTGGCATGTTTTGTTCAGTTAGGCATCCCTTCCTTATCAATCCTTCTCACTGCAGAGTAACAGAACTTCTTTTCCCAGCTTATTTACTGATACCTTATTTCATAGCATCTCTTCTACTTTCATCACATTGCCCCGCCCTCAGGCCCTCAGAAATAGTGCTTTATTTCCAGAGTTTTCCTAGGTCAGGCCTGGGATCCAGCTATTCTCTCCCACAAACAACTCAGTTTACCCATCAAACCCTCCCCAGGCATGCGGGGCACACAAAACCTGGTGGTCAGGTCTGAACAGCCTCACCAACACCTCCCAGTGCTGCTGGAGCTCTGGGACAGCTACATGACTGAGCAAGAATCTGGTGGCAGTCCTCAAAGGGACTTTCTGGTGGCTACTTTAACACGTGGGTTTGTAAATCTGCACTTGCTACATCTGCTTAAAGGATGACAGCATCTGACACAAATCATGTGTTATCTTAATGACATCACTGTACAAAACGTCAGATGAGTACATCATTGTGGTGGGCTGACCTTGGCTGACTGCACATCACACAGACAGAACTATTTGTGGTCCTAATGGGAAACAGAAGCAGAGATATTCATAAATTCAATTACGTGATGTGCTGAAATACAGCTAAACTATGTTACGTAAATTTCAAAAAAAATCCCAAGAAAAATCATTCATGATTTAAGCAGCTCTATAAACTAGCTTTACAAGTGAGTTTATTTTACATTCCTGTCATTTATCACTACTTAATTTTTATATAGAACATCTTTAATATTTTTTCTAATAGACAACGCCCTGTTAAAACTCTTAATGGTTGTGCTAAGGCAAGAACAATTTTGGTGAATAATCAACTGTTTTGTAAAGTCAACGTTTATACTGCAGGGAAACTATGACTCAACAACAAGAGTTCAAGCAAAACCCCTAAGAAACACTGCCAAGTAGTCTTACATACCTGCATTTTAAAAGGTATATAGAAATAATTCCTTGGAGCAACAACTCTTACATGAAATGAAAGTATCTAAACCAGAAGACCATTAGACTGCCCTGGGTCAGGAATGCAGCTACAGTTGACCCTGAGGAACTGGCATTTTATTTAATTGTACAAGTGCTTTGCACTAACAACAGGAAAGATGCTTTTAATTCTAAACTGACAGCAAAAGTGATCTGCAAATTATAACCTTTCATTCCAGCCTGCAGTTGTCTAACACAACTTTCTTTCATTCTGTTTCTAATCAATTTTCTCACTTTTAACCACTAGTAATTTTCCCTGCATTTCATTCCTTTTGCTTACATTCCTATCCTCTCAATTTCAAGAAGAAATTCCTGGCTTTTGTCATGTTCTGACTGTTTTCTGTTCATGCAACCACTGTAATAATTTTGAAGATGTATTTCCACTAAACAATTTCCCTGGGATTATATTTAACAAAAATATGTGTCTTATATTCATTTCTCCCATTTTGAAACATTTTAATCTTTCACATCGGAAAAGAAACACACAATGTTTTGCGCTTTTAAAAGGTGATGGATCCAGTACCTACTCATAAAACACTTCACAGAACTAGACTGGGATCTAAATGTTTTTAGCCAAAAAATAGAATCGGCTGCTTAACATTTTTGTCCAGCAAAATGAACTATTGAATTATGATTTATGACAATCACTTGCAAACTTCATTCTTACTAAAAAATGTAATTATCTTAATGCTTGTATAGTCATCTTATGAAACTTTTAGACACTAGGATAATTAATGTGATATATAAACATATATATTATTATTAAAGTCATGATAAATTAAGTCATATATATAAAGGCAAAAATGTCTTGATTATATGAAACATATGGAGCAAAAAGATAATGGCCATTCAATGAGCAAGATACAGTAACATAGAGAACTCTTCAAAGTATTTAAATTACCTAATAAATACAATTTTAATAATTTGACACAATAATAACAACAGTAGTAGTAGTAAATATGTAAACAATAATTAATGATCAAGTCAAATTGGATCTTGTATTTCAAATATCTCCTCTATCTCTTCACGAAGGAAACTTGCACAGATGAGGCTTCACTAGTCCTTCGTAAACTAAACTATATTACTGAACATCAGCAGGGCTGCACTTTTCTTATTCTTCCAAAGTTTCCAATAGCATGGCCAACAGAACAACGTCCATCAATGGAAAAGTTACACAGCACTGTAGCTTTTATCACTCTCTGTTGATCCAGTAACAAAACTAAGTTCTTTTATTTGAAACTATATTTACCACTCAGTAAGCAGTTTGTGTTGTGGTACATAAGCCTCTCAACTGCTCTTTTGCAAAAGCATCTCTCCTCAAGGCTATTTTACTTCAAGAAAATTAAACTTGACCCTGGACCTGCCATGTGTCCTTCTTACTCAAAACCACTAAAACATTTCTCCCTTTATTAATTGGGAAACAATGCTGTTTCAAAGTGACATTTCCTTTCTAAGTTGTCATTTCTTTCAGGTGATATCAAACCTTTTCAGCTGAACACTATCTCTGTGATGCTGATTTCAATTCTTGGTAATTGTGAATTAAAGTTCTCCATAACTATTTGTACACTGGCAGAATCCAACCATTTTATTAAAAGATGACCACAAATCTCCCTAAGAGATGTCCTGATATAAAACTGGCTTGCTGGGGAGCAGGTCAGCCTGACTTCTCTATTTTGAATTTAATTTCTATTGTGAAATTTTGAATTCATCATTTTCCTGAAAAATGTTACTATAACTCACCTCAACAGACTAGCAACATCTGGCATAGAGATGCATAGAGATCCATGCACATGTTATTTAGAGATTCTTCCTTTTCTAGGTTATTTTCATTTAGCCAATATTGAGACATAAAATATTTGTTATATTTTTAGGAGCAGTATCCGTAAAGAATGCTGAGGCACAGCCAGTCAAGTCGAGTAAAGCATTCACAAACTGGCACACAAACGTTTCTGAAACAAAAAGCAGGACTGGATAATCTCTTCTTCAAATCAATTACCCTGAATGGCAGAAATCATTTTCAACACTTTCAAGTACTCAAAGAATATCAAACTCAGAAACGTCTTAATGCCTGGCAGAGCCGCGACAATATACACCGGCCACCCGGAGCACGGCGGGGAAAGGGTTGGCCTGGGTCCAAAAAAGCACTTAGACCAACTAAAGTAAAACTGGAGTGGAGCAGTGGTACTAAGTCCCAGAGTACAATTCACAGCCCCCACTTCACCTCCTACATGTCCGAATGGCTACAGCCACTTTTCAACTCCCCAAATTCCAGAAAGGGCGCTGGGCATGCCCAGCACCACAGAGCTCAGTAACACAGAAAAGCCTGTTTGGGATTCTCAGGCAAGACCTGCAGACATCACGGCTCTCTGCAGGGCCAGGCAGGCTAAGAGGATGCCAAAGCCACGAAAGCAAAGCACAGCCCAGCGTCCAAGGGAACGGCAAAACACTGCCTTCCATCATTCCTACAAGAACCAATTACAGCTGGTGAAAGAGAAGCCACTGTTTTGGTTCCATCCTCTCCCAGAAGGGACAGATGGCTACAGTTGAAATACACAGGAGCTAAAGAAACTGGCTGGGGTCTCTGTTTCCTGAAACAGTATTTTTATATTTTATCGAACAATTGTTTATAGCAAAACCCATTATCTCCTTGTTGAACAAATACCCTTGGCACTTGTCTGCTTCTGTTCTTTTCTTTCTGGCCCCATAAATCTTGAAGACTTGAATACATATTGGCACAGCTCCACTTCAACAAGATCTACATCCTGTTTAAGGCCTTTCCCACAGAGGCAAGTGAATGTGTGATGTGCTCAGGCTGAAGAGGCTGAACCTGAGCCCATCTCTCCCAAAGCAGATACTCCAGCCAGCAGGCCAGTACAGAAAGCACAGTTGCTTTTTTTTATGACCACATTTCAAATAAAATATGGAGTCAGTTATGCCTATAAAGAGGAATGGTTTCAGTAGAAGTATTAGGTTGCAAATCCCAGTCCCAGGAAAAAAAAACATGTCAGGTTCCAGCACTTCCGAAAGGCTCAGTGCTTGTTCAGCCCTTCAGCCATGATGGCTGGTTTGGATTATCTTCTTACAGAACTTATTCTCCCTGTTCACTGTACACAGAGCTTAGGCCTCCAAAGAATAGTTGAGAAGTACATTTTGAAAGCCAAGTATCTGTTCTACACATGACAGTGCTGAGAAGCACTAAATCTACTATATCTGTTTGCTGATGGGAGTCTTAGCAACTTCCTCAGCTAGCAAGCTGCTAAATTTTCTGTTTAAGGGTTGTATGTATTATTTACTACACATTTGGCTGGGGTTTAGTTTGTTTTTAGCTGTTTTCAGATGGCTTTGAAATAGGCCAAGACAAGAATCAACTTTCTCTTCAATCCATCAAGAAAACTCAAGCAAGACAAGAGTGGGAAAGCAGAGCAGAGAGCATAATTAATGTGACACTTGCTCCCTTCCAACGCAGAGAGCTAAGGTACGTGTTTGGGATTGCAGCTCCAATTTCTAAGTAACGGCACAGTGCAATACCCACAAGAAACACTGCAGGCAATACTTCAAAAACCAATTTATAATTTCATAAAGACACAGAACATGAGGCTAAATATGATTTTGCATTTCTTTTTCCATACAGAGCATTTTTTAAAAGGGTTAATTCTGAAGACCAGCGTTTTCCTCTGGAACAATATACACTATGCACATATTCCACTCCTATCCCTTCCCCTCTGCTGATAAGTGGTGGGAAAGGGCAACTCAGAAAAAATGTCATCCCATATCTGTCTCCCACTCAGCACACACTAACCCAATTCTCAAAAATCTCATCAGTGTTCAGCTCATTAAATTCAACTGCAGGATGAGAACGAAGCTGCACCACTAACTGTGCACAGTTTGTGTTTACCAGCAAGAACACTGTATGCAGTGTTGCTTACAACGTACCCTGTAGTAGGAAGCATTCTTGTTGGCAGCTTTGACAATTTATCTATTCATATCAAAGTGAAAGGGAGGCTGCTTTAAAACTGGTGCTCCTTGCCCTAATGGGAAAAGAAGAATATTAAAAACTATTACAGTGAAATCTCTGTTGCTATCAAAAGGTCGTTGATTCAACAGACAAACAACCTAGTGTTAATGATTTAACAAAACATTTTTCACACAGATTACATGCTCATCCATCAATATACAGTATTTTTCACATTAAGAAACTAAAGATAATTTGTTTTTAAAATGTCAATTACAAAAAATTGTGTGAAAAATCAAATACAATGCTGAAGTAATTATGCTCTTACCTAAGCAACACAATTAAAAACACAAAGAAAAGAAACTTGCCATTGTTTGGACACAGACTCATTAACAAGAGGACTGTCCTAAAAGGAAAATAGTCTTGCTGTGGAATTTTTTTAGCAGTTTTTTGATTTGAAAAGACATATAAAAAGAAAGCACATAGGCCCGAACTTCATCACTCGCTTGTCTCTGTTTTGAGCACATTTAAGCACAAGGGAGAGAAGGTAAGAGGCTGATTTTTGACTTTGTGAAAATAACTACACAAACACGTTCCTGCCAAATAGTGTATGAAACAAGATAAACATTACACAGTATTTCAATCACCCTAGACTCGAGAAAAATAAAACTCATACAATAATCAAAAGAGTAGAGAGCAGTTAAGACTCTTTCGCTTACTTTGAAAATAAGTTTTTCAGCTCAAGAAAAGTATGCTAAAACTATCTTGATTTTGAAATTGTCAGCATACTAAAAAAAAGCATATACAGCCTTCTATTGCACAGAGGACCAAAAAATGAGATGCTTATTTCCCTCTCTACCTGCAAGCCTCACAAAAACCATTCCCCACATACCCTGAAAATTTTTTAAGAAGTAGATTTATAAACATGTGTAAAGAAAAATAGCCTCAAATACAAGCTCAATATTATTTTAACATTATATTGACACTCTCCCGATAACTTACAACATACTATATGGTTTTCCAGAAATTGAAATGTAATTTATTTACCAAAACATGAATAGTCAACAATGAAAGTGGTAGTGGAATTTTTTCATGCAGGCTTCAAAAATATTTTGCAGATAAAGTCAAAATCTACAAGTTAAAAATCCAGCAAGACCCATCATCATTAGACAAATTTAGGAGTTTTAGTTGCCATCATGTATGTATTTCTCCATAATTGATGATAACACACTTGTTTTTTATGCACGAAATAGAAAATTTATTGTGTATTTAACTATTAATTTTACTGATTTTAAGTGTTGGCTTGGTGAATGCTGCTATTAGAAAATGGTGAGTTTGGAAATGTTAACAGTTGACAGGTAGGGGTTTTTGGCTTTGTTTTGAATGAAGGCTCCTCTTGTGTAGAGTTGAGCTAAATATTGTCACTCTGACCCTATGCAATGTGTGGGTGACTGATCCAAAGCCACATTATATAGGTGGCATCAATTAAAATTCTTCCCTGACACAGTACCTACAAGTGTAGAGAACTAAAGAGAATTAGGTAATTCAAAAAAGCAATTTTCATACACCAGTAGATTCTGAGAGACTATGTACTGAACTGTGCACCCATTTCAGTAGGGGATTTGAACTGTTTCATGGCAAGATATTAGAATTTAAACATTCATATCTGTGATTAATTTGCCACTTCTGTAATTTGACTGTATCTTCAATGTTGGAATTTGTCAGAATTTATAGTACTGCAATTCATCTAGAAATTTAGTCAACATTTGGACTAAGTTATTACTCTTGATTCGTGAACAGGCTGGGGTAGGACAGGCTTGTACATGTTAACCAGAACCACAGGGTTCTAGAACCACCAGCCATGACCAAGTACTGCTACATTCCACTAAGCTGATAAATCTGGCCATTTACGTGTTAAATAAAATACAGAAGCTGATATCCAGGGTTGTATCAACTAGAACTAAAAGTATTCTTTTACTTCTGTATATTTTTGGCTGAATGACTTGTTTCCAGGAACAACACCAACAACAAAAGAAAATACAGAAAACTCTAGAAGGCCCCAGTCAAGGCTGGAGCTCTTCTGTGCTACGCAAACACATTTTTTCCTATTCTGGATATATACAGAATGACAGGTCATAAGCTCATTCATATACAGTCATTTGCAGGATCAGCCACAGATGTTATGTTCCCGGACCTAAAGGGATCAGAATAAAATTCATCCAAGTTTTGTCACTGACCTCTGAGAGACCAGAATGAAGTCACAGAAATTCTTGTCTTACAACTATTTCAAACACAACAGAAACACAGAGTAGAAGCTGAAACAAAACTTAAATAAAACATGATTTACATAAATGAAAGTGTCCCAGATTGCCCTCATGTTGGAGTTAATTTTAACATGATTCTATAAACTGTGAGCATTTCTCTGGGCACAGTCTCTTCATGATAATCAGTTACACCAGACACCTCCTTCCCAACTAATCTGTTCATTCTGACTTAACTAATGTATATGTGACACCAGTGCTAAGGATCTGCAGAAGATTTATAGGCTACCACAGTGTGAACTCATGCCAGCAGAGTCTTAATTACTTTCAGAAAAATGGGGAATGTGATGACCATGTTTATTGTTATAACCTTTTTTTCTTTAGAACTAATCAAACACAGCTTAAATAATTCACTGGGAAGACAAAATATTCATAAAAGCTCTACAGGACAGTAATTCCTGATGGAAGTATCAGAAATCTGCAGCTTTCTGAGTAGCAGAAAAAGGCTGTCCCATTGCTGAAAAAACTCCACCAAAATAAAAACTCAACAACCCAAAACCTGGCATAGGCCAACATTTCTGGCATTTATAAATGTCTGCTGTGTCACCCAGAAAACAGATAACTACTGTGCAGTGTATTAAGATCCTTAGTCCAGCTGGACCGTTTTTCTCTAAGGCTTAAAAACCATTTCAAAAAATACAAAGTATTTTTAACGGATTTCAATGGTCTCTTTCTTCTTTTGCATAAAATCACTCAGAAGAAGGATGTTTTCTTAAAAACAATCTGCTATCCAGGTCCACCCTCCCAGGCACGTCCCTTGGAGCTGTTCCCAAACTTTCCCCAAAGCACCAGCGTTTCAGCAACTGGAATGACAACTTCTTTTTAATTGTTTGAGATCCTGCAGGCTTCTATCTGAGAACAAAGCGTGCACATAAAGCACATTCTATGGCCACGATTCAAGTTCTTTTGAAAATAAATGATATATTGAAACAATGCTATGTTACATAAAGCGGTCTGACACTGGATGCTCAGCATTACACCAAATCATGGCCAAGTTCAATTCCCACCCTTGCAACTGGACATACACAGAGCACAACAAAACCTATGAAAAGCAGCTCTGCATTATGTGGAACCTAAAGCATTTGCTTGAAGTCTGAAGGGACTTAACCATGAAGAAAAGATAAAGTACATTTAGCAACAAACAAACAATGAAAGCAACGCAAGAGTCTGCTTGATGGTTTGGCAGGGATACATTTTCATCTTACAAGAACATGGGAATATCTAATGAAGTACAAAAGCAATACCTTTAAAGCTGTCAGAAGGAAGTTCTCTAACACAATATGCAATTAACCTGCAGTCCCCTTACTGGAACGTATCACTAAGGTCAAGAGCTTAGTAAGATTCACTAAAATAATTAGGAGTTATATGCTTCATGAGGACATTCGCACATATATCAGGCAGGGTTTCTAAAGACGTATTTTAAGAAAAGTTCTTTTCAATGACTGATTATTCTTTCCTGCAGATTTGATAATTTTACTATGTATCTGAGCTAAAATATGACTCAACAACACAGGTAACAGAGGCATTAACTTTAGTAGAGTAGGATGCTCACCTCAGGTAGTGGCAAGGGGCAAAATATTGCAGAAATTGCACAAATACTTTGATTTACAGCACGATGACATAAATCCTTCTAATTAAACCAGTAAAAGCCACAATGCAAATACTTTCAGAGCACTTTAAAGCAGCCTAATTACATGTAACTTTGTTACTAATTTAGAGAATTAAGCTAAGCAAATTTAAACAACATGTAAATTAAGTTTGTGCATTTAGAAATAGACAGTATTTTTCCATTCAGCCCTTCAACACCAGCACTGAAGCACAACTCTTCCCTCTTTCGCTCATTCTCAGTTCTTATATCTATCAACCCATCAATTATTAATACTTTTTACATGTCAAATGGCTCCGCTATAATGTAAACTTGGTAACAATTGATTTTGTAATTTAAAGCAAGGGTTTGGGCTGTTCTTTTTTTTCTCCCCCTCCATTTTTTTTTGTGAGTTGGCACTCATTTGCCAGCCAATATAGAGAATATCACATTTATTAAATTAAGCCTTGGACTTTCAGAAGACTTCACAAAAGGATGTGTTTGTAATCTTCAGTGTTTATTTTACTATGAAACCAACACATTCAGCAATAAGTCAGATTTATTGTGAAAATAAACACATTAGGACCTTATAAATAGCTGTTAGAAAAGTTCCGTATGGTCTGCCAAAAGCCCCAAATGATTGGTTCATGAACTTTTCCTCTGTATGCTCTAATGGCTTGAAAAAACTGTTTATTTTTGACTGGTTATGAATAGATGAGGATTATATTTCATCTACAGTCTCCATTAAAGTATCACGATTTAGAAAACTTCCAAACTTTTCAGAAACTCCCATTAAAAAAAATAAACTGTTGACAGCAGATATACATAATGGAATGGCAAAGTGGAGTGTTATTTTAAAGCTGCATTTACACAACGAGTTTCTCAATTTACCTAATTATATCCCCCAAAAAGAAAAGAATAAATCATGGCTCAAAGATACTGCAAGACTTGACTGGTTTATCTAAATGCCTACAGCAATTGCTGCAGCATGAGTTCATGCAAAGGACTGTCTTCTCCAGCAAGAAGGCTCTGTCACTGCTCTATACCTGTTAGTAATCAACATGCACAGGAGACTTTTGGTGAGAGGTTGGACACACACTTGTACATGATCCCTGCATCCTTTGGTATCCAGTGCCCTCCCAAATTAACTCCCTGGGAATTATAACACCTTCCCCCGTATCAAGGAGCCAGCATCAATTTCCAAATCACTGAGATCCTTTCAGATCTCTCCAGCACACAGAGACCAAGATGTCACCTCGTAAAACCAGGATGGAGAAGTATTCCTCTAAAAGGCAGCCATCTGTCCAAGTATGCAGAAAGATCAAAGCCCTCATTCACAAACCTTAAAAGAGTATCTGCAAAATTATACTCCTGTTTCTGTGAGTATGAAACCAGATGTCACTACTTTAATAAAAAGCATATCTGGGTGGACACCACATTAGGGAAACTTCTCAGCAGTGATAACCAATATTGTAATAACAGGAAGGGCCAGAAAACATTTCAATTTCATGGAAACTGGAGGCTTGGTATTATTTTCTCATTCAACACTAATAAAAGAAATCAGTTTCTTCGTGGTTTTGTAGGAAATAGGAGAGATGGAGAGCAGCTGAGAGCCCAGCAAGCAGATGCCTTGTGACAGGGAAGAGCCATCGCTGCACAATAAAGAGCAAACATTTGAATTTAGGCAAATGCCTCGGTCAGTTTTAATTCTCCAAACTGTTCTTTTTTGCAAGCATGAAATAAACACTACCTGCTTCAACAGAAAACACTGCCAAGTGCCTTAGTAAGGGTACAGCACTGAGCCCCAGAAAGCCCCTGAGTTCCACCCACCCCTCCCACTGAAAGCATTACCAATGCATTAACACAAAAATTTTCAGCTTTGAATTAGAAAAAATATCCCTCCCCCTGTTTTTAAAACAAATGTAGGACTCTAATGTCACCTGATATCCATCAGAAATTAGATGACATTCCAGCTATGGAAAAAAACATGCAGCAGAATTCCTCTTAAGTGAGCAGAATTACCTCCTCCTAAGTAAAAGTCTTTCTTTTCTACATTTACTTTTACGTGCTACAGCAGATGTGCCACATTTTGCATTAGTTTCTGCTTGAATGAATAATGGAGACATGAGCACTTGTATAAACAGTGAAAGGTATTTAATGAACATATTGTACATACTAAAGAGGCTGCTTTCTGTTGGAAGCGTATAGAATGCATTCTTCCAAGTCCATGAAAATCCCACATTATTGATGCATGAGTTTTCTACGAACTGGGCCAGGCATAAACTGTCAATTGCATTTAAAGCACTGAATGATATGTGAGAATTGGGCATTTCCACATTAAAAAAAAATTAAAAAATATAACCCCTCACAAAAACAAGAAAATTCTGAAGTGACAGTATTATTTTTACATAATTTTTTTCATTAGACATCATTTGTCTGTATTTCTATTTTGAAAATTCCGCCTGCTGGTCCCAGATGAGTGAGTTCCTCTAGAACTGCAATTTGTTTCATTGTGTTCTCATTCATTTTCATTCTCTTCATGAGCAACAGTGACATTTGAAAAACCAAAAGAAAAGGACAGAGGAGTTGCAACCTCATATTTACAGCGTATTTATAGCATTTGGCATGCTGGACACAGTTTTCTGCAAGATATTATTAGATTTGCCAGCAAGCGTCCTGCTGCTTTTTCAGGACCTTGTGGGTTTGATCTACGAAGGCAAATGCTGAGGCTTTAAAAGCCTGGCTGCAGCCAGAGTCTCGAGTGAGCTCCTTGGCTTCCTACACCAGAAGCACAAGAACTACCAGAGCAGACTAAAAGTCCATCCAGCCAAGAGTCCTGTAGCCAACTGCGGCCAGTAGTGGAAACTCGTAATAAACGCTTCTGAGGAGCAGTGTGACACCTCCCTCCTGTTCTCTCCCACGAGCTGGATGCACCACGAGGATTTCATCATGGTGTAATCCCCGGGAGGAGACAGCAGCGAGGCCTGGCAGGGGTGTCACACAGGCGGGATGCTGACACAGTGGAACGGAGCAGGCTGAGCCAATGCGGGGCTGCTTTGGCTTCTGCCCGGCGTCCTGGGAGGGCACAAGTGTGGCAGCAGCCAAAGGAGGCAGAGGCTACACTGCCCCACCAAAACAGTCATCAGCATTTCAGAGCTCCCATAAACATGCAGCTGCAAAAGGAGCTTCTCCAGCTCTCAGGTACCAGGTTCAGAGAGAAGAGAGGCTTTATCAGTTTTGAAGAAGGCATTTTTTGCAACCTACTGGCGAGGGCTACCAAGAATAGTGACCCAAATTTGACCCAGCTGTTTGACACTAGTAAATCAAACACCAAGTGTTGACATACTTGGGTGACAATCACTTCTGGATTTCAATCACAGTGAAAAGTGAGGATATATTCAAATTGGTTGGTACCCACAATCTGTACAAGACTCCTCGAAAGTCTGCTTGCACAGAGTACAAACACTTGGATTATTTAGAAATAATGCCATTTACTATTATTATGTCACGAGATTTTGGGCACATAGGCACAGGAGCTATAAACACATGATGTATAACAAGGGTTTCAATTTCTTTTTTTTCCTTCCCTCACCAAGAACCTCTTTAAATTCATCTGTTCAAACAAATCTCACAAAATCAAAAAGTTTTTGCATCTCAGACAGACATATAGGTAGGATAGGAAATTCTTTGAATTAACATCTTGGTGTTGATGCTTGTACATATCAAACTTGTACATGGCTTGGGAAAACATAACCCTTACCTAATACAACACATTATGAGGAAACAAAAGCAACCAGAGACCCCAGCACAGCAACTCTGGGCTCATGATTTCCCTTGAACTTACTTTTCTCTTTGTTCCTAAAACCACTGTTGATTATTTTTGTATAGAGACTTGTTCCTCTATTTTAAAAATCTGTAATATGTATTATTTATACAACAGGTAACAATTATCACTGTGACACAGAAAAAGAAGCAAATAGGTTCATCACAGTAATTGAAGGGCAGCAAATTAATTTTGCTTAATTCAGATGTTTTATTGGAAGTACTAGACTTCAGTGCCTCAGTCATGCAAAAGCAGTGTCTAGGAATAAACTGCTAGAGGCCAATTAATTAAACAGCTATGAAGGGACAACATGACCTTTTATTTTCCAAGTATTTATAATTACTTTTTAAAAGACCAAATAATAATCTATTTATACACAAATATATAGACTATATAATCAATTATACATACTTTATCATAACAGAAGAGCAGCAGAAATTATCTAATTTTTATATTGCTGTCTTTCATAGCCATTTATGAGCTTTCAGCTGAGAGTAAGAGTGTGTCATCATCAACTGAATTCAATTTCACATTGATAAAATTGATCCCATTAAAATAAACCTACTGGCACAAAAGGCAACATTCATTGTTCCTTTCCAGCCAGCCGTGAGAGAAAGGGGGCTCAACCTATTTCTACTTTCATCAATAATCTCTTTAGATGGCATCCTCTGTGCTCCTACCAACACTGCCCTCTGAAGAGCCTTGTACACTTTTACTCAGAGACCAAAAAAAAGCCAGCACTTTTAGTTTTATCACACAGAGCTGTGTGATTGCTTTTTCTGTGCCCATTCCACTTAGACCTCATCACCATGAGCACAAACCAGATACACACTTACACACCTCTGAGTTTTGTGTGAATAGAATTGTTCTGCTCAAATTCCAGCAACATCAAAACAGATTCAGAATTTAGGCTAGTTAGGAGACACTAAAGGTTAAATACTGATCGACAAGAAGCTATTATATTGAAAGGTTTTCAGTGACAACATCTCATCTCTGTGAGCTGAGCAATCTGCAGTCATGCACCTATAAACAGTAATTCTGCTGTGTCTAAAAGCTTAGCAAGCTGCAGATTGAGATGATTTCGGGACCAGAAAGTGATTTACACAGCTGGTCCCTGTAGTGGCTCTGCCTAGGGAGGCACAATTTAAGGCTTAGATCTCTTTTCTAGAATGACACACAATACTGCAGTACATCTAAGTGCTGCACATCATTTTCAAGAACCAACCGTCTAAAACAGAAGTCTACACTCTCAAATAGAACAGCACATTATGCACATCTTCTTAATTTTACTTAATTTGAAAGCCCCAGTCAGGCTATTCTACAATGGAAAACTGAAAATTTACATAGCAAGCTTGATGTATACCTATGGATTAGTTAGTGGGTGTTTTCACAGCAACACTACTAAAAAGTATTTTAAGTATTGTGGTTCCAGGCATTTTTGTAGGCTCCCATAAAGAGAGGGTTATACCCTGCAGACCTCTGATATTTTTGCAGATGTTCTCACTTCTTTTTATTTAATCAGGCCATGCCTATTACTTAGCAGACAAGATAATTTGAGAGAAAGTATTTTCATGCCTTAATCACATTAGCTAGGTTCCAAATTAATTGCTACCTTTAGGCAATACTTTCAGTCACAGGCTACACAGTTTGGCTTTTCCTTCTTTCTTTTTCAACATGATCCAATCACATGTATCAAAATATTAGTTTATTAATAAAATTAATAAAGTATACAGCACTTATGCTAAATAATTTTTATAAATACATTTAAATCAGTACAAAGTTAAACACAAAACCTAACAGGCAACAGAGTGGATATATGGCACATCTAATGCAATGTCTGCTGTTGTCATAGATACTGTAACACAGCTCTATCACCTTATTCACAGACACTTACAGATGTTACTGAGATTTCCTAACTCCATGGTGTTTCTCAGCTTGTTTGTGGACTTAGAAATTTTCTATATTAGTGTCCATTTACATAGTAGAATTATTTTTGAGTGCCATTTTCTCATTGAAAACTATCATTTTACATAGTAGAAAATTAATATTTCACTGGTATTCTTAACAGCCACCATCCACAGTGTTGAGACATCCAGGATTGTACTACAACTATTATAAATCAAAATAAAACACTGGTAAAGGTTTCTCCATTAACTCCCATTCAGATGTGGCTGAACATGACTTAGACAAGCCACGACACCCATGGCATTCAGTGCAAAAAACAACACTGCCCTTGACCTTTTATACCTCTGCTGTACTTACAGGAGAAAAAAATTTCAAATATAATTAATTTTTTACTTTAGAAAAACCAAAGGCAAATTTTAAATCTAAAGTACAGACGAAAATCATGGTGGTAGGGAAACTACTGTTCAGTCAAGTTTTTGAAAAGGAAGAAACACAAACTATGTTCCATGAGCTGCTGGACTGTGTAGTTCCTCATATTATCTGAAAACCAATGAGCTGAAGGTTATACAAGCCAAAATACAAAACAAAACATAACAATCTCAACCAAAAGGCTCCATCCATGTAGGGAAACTAGCAGCTGCCCTTCAGTTTGTCTGAAAATGTGCAGGCATAAAATTATTATCTAAAGTGAAAGGAGTTGAATCCAAATTTCCCAAAAGAGGAGTGGAATGGAAGTGAAGGAAGAGTTTTCTAAGTAGAAAATGGTTTAAGAGGAGAAGGTAAATAAGCACTACCCAGCTAGCATCAGGTTGTCAACTTTAAATGAGTTAAATCAGTGAGATACAATAAGTCTGAACCACAGTGAAAAGATGAAAATTCAAAAGCCTGAAATACTCTCTATTGCCATAGAGCAAAATGAATTCATATCTGTCACTACCAGGAAATGGGATACAAAGTTGTATAAAGGTCAGGAAGCACAAATCAGTCTAATAGCACTTTTGTAATACTTTCCATATTACATACTATCAAGAATTATTTCCCACACGGTTTTTCTTCTTTACTTTAACAACCCATGTATACACTATTTCCAGACACAATGGAAAATCCGGCATCTACAACACCTCAATGAAGTCAGAGCTAGTGAATGGCAAAAAAATAAAATGTTTCAAACTCTTACAGTTTAGCTCCAGAATAAACTTACAGCTCTGGTTTAGGCTCAATGATAGCTGCCCTCAGTGCACGTTGATGAGGTGCATTGCCACACTGAGCACTGTATTTAAGGTCTAGCCAGGGGAAAAAAAATACAGAAGTAATCAGGAAATACAAATAGTTGCTGAAAATTTCTTAAGAGAGAAGTGAAAAAATGAAGGCAGAGAAGAATCACATCAACTATTTTCGCCTGACCATGTAATGGTCTAGAACATTATTTTGTCACAAACGTCCCGACACCGGCGAGGGCACCGAAGGGAGCTGCAGGGACTGAGCTGAGCCCCGCCGTGTCTGGCCTGCACAGAGGTCAGTCCGTGTGCAGAAACCTGGCCCACTGCATCTACTGCACAGACACAGACCAAAAACAAAGCACATGCCCATCTAGTCCATGGATTCATATTTTTCCCTACCAGAAAAAAATTACGGAGCCACACAATGTTGCCCTAAGAGCTCACCGAGGCTTTGGTCACTTCTGAAGTTTTCCATACACCTGCCCAACCCCCAGTTATGGCATCTGTGGCAATGGGATTTGACATAAAAATGGATAAAGCTACACTAAATGCAATACAACTATACTACATATGAATTTGCATGAAACAAAACACCAGCTGAATTTTACATATTGGGGGCGGGGGGGAAAGCCACAAATCACATCTTGATTTTTTATGTTGACATCGTTTTAACTTGCAAAAGCAATAGTGACCATAAAACAGACCATATAATCTGACCATTGCATTGTCTTCCTCTACTTTTAGAGTTTTAAAATACTGATTTCATACGAATGCAATTACTTATTTTTAAAGAAATCTTGCTAACTGTTCTCATAAGCATTTTCATTTGTGTTTCAACACAAGCTTTTTAAGGGACTACTTAAATATGCATCTCCACTGCTTTACTACTGTGCATGCACACCATAGAGAAAACAATCCTGTAGCTTAACTAGTAATCTACTTGCTTTTCTTCCATTTAGGTCGACTGAGAAAAAAAATATATTGAAACCATCATGAGTATTCAAGACTAACTGACATCACCTTCATCAGCTGAAATACTTCAAGAAATACAGGATAATCCTGTATTTTTTATCCTTACAATCCTAAACTGTGTATCAGCTCATGGGCTGTAAAATATGCAAAACTTAGCATACATTTTTGGAAAACACCAGAAATTCCCTTCCATATGAGAAACAGAGTATGTGAGATATTTTAAAACTAAACTGCAGCTTGGTCTCGCTGGAAGATTTCCTGGGCAAACATTCACTAGAACAGAACGACTTGCCATCAAGCAAAATCATCTCTAAGAGAGGATAAGTTTGAGTAGGCTGCCACATCCCATCCCATCCCCTCTCCTGCAAAAATCCATCTGACCTCCATGGCTCATCAAATCCAGTGCAGTCTCTAAGCCAGGGCAAAGGGGACAGCAGAGCCTACGTGATAGGAAATTTTGGTTAATAAGTGAGATAACGCATAGTTCATACAAAGAAATCCAATTCCATCAAGTTGGATTGGATTGTCCTTGTAACATCCTTCCCAGGACACTGGTTTTCAGGGGAGCCTATGTGCACTATTGTGCTCATCCCTGTGTGCATTTACTTTGTTGTCACCCACCTAAAAATTTATTGTCTCACATTTCTGAGTGCTCCCAGGTCAAGCACAGGCAGGTCCAGCACACATTTTGGATTCCAGGCTTGTGCCACACAAAACTGATGCTGCTTCTGCATTCACAGCTGTCAAAGCCACACATATGTACACTGCTCTGACCAAATTACTGTGTATTGCAGCAAGAATCTGCAACTCAGATTCTCTATTCACAGGTGAACAAAAGTGGTCCATATTTGAAGGGAGAAGCATTTTCAGGAATCAATAAATTCTACAGGAGTCCAAAAGAAGGAAAAAGGAGTTCAACTGACAAAAGTCTCGTGAAAATATTGAAAACAGAAAAGGCTGAAAGACAGGAACAACTATTTTCTCATTTACCTAAACATTCATAGTGTGCATTTGAAGTAGTATTTTCTGGAAATCCAGGAAGCAGAATACATCTTTTATGTTCAAAGTAAGAATTTCCATTATAGATAAAACACCATCCCAGTGAACAGGGTGATTGTTACACTGTTTCCTTACAGAAGTGGGGAATCTACCTTAAAGTAATACTTGGTGCCTTTTTTTTTCTATGTAGGCTTTTGAAAAACACAAATCCTTTTCCCTAAAGTTACTTTGGTTTTTTTAAGACGCAACTTTCTCAAGAGATGGAAGCACACTGATACAGAAGAGTTATTTCTTTAGGGAGTAGGAGGTTCCCCCTCCAGTTGCAAGGTAATGTGACAGATTTCATAAATTGAGGAAATGAGCATAAAATTCAATCTGTTTTCCCATATAAAATACTACTAGCGACTATTAACTTACATAACCAGGACTATCTCAACAAAATTTCCAATTATATGTGGGACATATTCTTTGAGATTGACATCATTAATATCAATGAAAATTAATGTGAATACCACAATGTTCTTTAGTGCATCAACAGAGGAACATTCCCCAAGGGAATTAATAAGGAATACCTATATTTAGCAGCAATGCAAAATAAAATAGTTAGAACAAAGCTGGCATTACAGCAGCCCTTATTACTGTGAGAAGTTTAGTTTTCTTTAAAGATCAAGCAGAAAAAAGTAAAGGACAAATTTTTAATTGTTAACCTGGCAACTATACATCTGATTTGGAATACATGATGCTAGGAGAGTTGGCTGCAACAAAAAAGAATCAGCAAAAGAACAGATGATATCCATTGCTTCAGTAAATAATGCTTTCCTGTGGTTTGAGGATGGCTGGAGTAGAAGACTCTTTCAGCAACTTTAACTAAAACTGAATCTGCATTACATTCATCACCCCATTGACGACTACAGGAAAACAGGCACACACTTGTTCAGGTCTGAGGTTCTGCCAAGAGGCTTTCGCTTCTTTTCCTCTCCTAATTTAGGACAGAATCTTTTCTATTACTTCCAACTTAAATCTAACCGGTAAAACAACATAACAAAAGATTGTGCAGTGCAAAATCTATCCAAAGTGGTAATTTTGCTATTATGTGAAGTAATACCAGCAGATTTTCCTCATTTTCAAGCTGCAAAACCTTTGACTTTTTCCCCCCTGGGACTTCAATTAGAAGGTGGATGCAGTGAGGGATAAAAGAGGGTGGCTGAGAGCACAAAGGTGGTACACACTTTGCCACACCCTCTCTTCCCATATGCTTCTCCAATTACATTCCTTTGTGGGTCTGTACATATGGCTGGCTAAGACTAATTTAAAATTCCCCACTTGAACAATGCATTCCTGCCTCAGTTGTACACAGCTGCTTCCGTCATTCAGAACATTTTGCAGGAGGTTGGTTTTGCTTGTAAGTGAACACCTCTCCTAACGTCTGCTATAAACTTACCTATGAGTGCCAATAAAGGGAGTTTTATTGCATTATGATTGGTGAATTTCCTTGTGAGAAAATGCTCAACAGAAAAAAAAAATTAGCCCAATGATAACATTTTAAGTGTGTGTACTTCTGGGAATTGTATTTGCAAGTTTAATAATGAACAGCAGACTTTGTCAATGGAAATCTTGCTTCTGTCGGGAAACCAGGGAATGGGAAATGGTGGGCTGGTGTATTTTATCTATCAAACCATATCCTCATAGGTATTTACAGACATTGTTAGACAATCTTAACATATTGTGTTTGATATATTACATTCTCTATCATTTATGCAAGGCATGCTATTAATAATTTTATATTACTTTACTAGATGTGTACCTGAAAGCTGTAGCCAGGCAGTTTTAGTGCTCATATAATCAAAACTTGTATTTTAACTTTTAAAGATGTGTTTGACTGCAATGTTTTGAACAGTTAAACAGCTGCCTGAATGGGAAAACATGCAACTTCCTGTTACAGTGGTGCACAAATTCCTGATTTTGCTGCCTTGAATTCCGAGTACCACCACGACACTCTAAAAGAAAAAAATACCCAAATCTAATTAGTTCTTAAGACAGGGTCTTTTTTAAAATTTTCACCATATAAAAACGCACTGTAATAGTGCATATGTATAGATGAGAAACTCTCAGTCAGTTAACTGTTCAAATGCCTTTGTGCAAAGGCAGTGCAAAAGGGTTCAATACCATGCCAGCTAAGACCAACATAGCTGTGTGGCTCATATGTAACAAAAAACCCAAATTGGATATAAAGCCACCCACTAAGCTGAAAATATTTAGAATTACAACCTTAGCATGCTATAATGAAGGATTTCACAAGCTTTATATTCTTATTGCAGACAGCTCCATACATTAAATATTTGATGATGTGAGAAAAACAGGACAGTGAGCAAAAACCTTCTGTCTAGCATAGCAACAAAAATAAATATTTCCCTCAAAAACCCTTAAAACTGTAAGTGAAGCCACTTTTATTACTTATACAGGATGGACTTTATCTTCTGGGTGGCCAAGTGTGCACTAGCAAAAGAAAATGAAGAAGTTTTGTAAAAAAAAAGAAACTTTCTCAGACGTTTGTGGAGGACTACATGGAATATTAAGTCTTTCCTGAATTCCAAGTTATATTTCAACACACTGTAAAACAGTGCATACAAATTGGCACAACATACAGTTGAGAGAGTTTGTGACATGCCAAACTCTGGCATTTCAAAATAGTTAAAAGGCAACCTACTGACATATGACAAATTTCCACAGACAGCAGCAGCTGCATGGCCTGGTACTTTTTCCACAATTAGCCTCAGTTACAATTTGATGACTGAATTAAGTTATCTGCCAGTACTTCCAGCTGGCACGATACATTACTCTGTGGTGTCACGCTGTTTGTCCATGGCCAGTGCTGTGACATGCTGAGCTCCATGTTTTTCCTCTTTTAAATCCTGGAACTTCAGGCAAAGTACTGATTTCTTTAAGTCATAGTCAATCCAGGCCTTATCAATTCTAGTTTTACATAAATTTCATCCAAGTAAACTTACAAGCAAATTACATTCTCTCATCTCTCCATACTGTGGTACTGTGCATGACAAGACTTGGGGAAAAGATGGTCCAAAGATGCAGCTAAACGGCACCTTGGGGGAAATGAAGTTTCATGTCTTTATATTACCTGGCTTTCAGATTGCAGCAAGAACTGAAAGAATCCCTAGAAGATGAGTAGAAACCCAGGGCAGCCTCCTGAGAGCAATTTTTGGATGCCACCTAATCATAAATCCACAAAGACATACAATCCTGTCCCACATCCAGCCTCCCTGTGTCCTGGATTCTAAGTGTTACCCAATGATGCATTTGCAGGATACCAAGGAGGATATAATATGATCAGAGGCAAGCATATCCATAAAATAACAAGGGTTGTTACTTTGCCAATGCCCACCCTTTGAAAGCCAAGGTACCCAACCTACCTCCCACAGGCACAAGCAACCCAGCCCTGGTGTCCTGGCTGCTCAGGTGGGTCCCTGCAGACGAGGCCCCTGCAGATCTCCTCATCCCATGGTCACAGTAACAAAACTGGCCTGCTTCCCCCCATTATCATTCCATAGGTATCTGCTGTGCCAGAAATGGGAGACCTGTAAACCCAGTGTGCTCATAAGCTGTATTGCTCCTAGTATTGTATTTCCTCCTAAAACACTTAAGTTTGAAACTGTATGCAGCTGGCCTCAAATTTCAGAATCTGATTTTTAAAATAGTGACAGAGGAAAAATTCCACTGTCAAGGCTCATTTTGAGACACTGGGAATAATTCACAGTGGTCCCTCGACAAACAACTTGTGAAACAATCATTTCTTGTCCTCTCCAGGAGGACAGTTACAAGAAAGCTTAAGTGGTTTGGGTTTTTTTACATTCCATTGTATTACATCTGCATCTTCACAAACACTACTAGGTTTATTACTGTGAAGCCTCAGTTAGGCCAATAAAACCCCACAAACTAAAATGTTTCCTGTTCCATTTCAAAACATTAATCCCTCTATTCAGTTTCCCTTTCTTAAAAGCAGAAGCGTATTTTAAGGTGAATAACTTCTCAAAATGTAGACAAGGAAGCAAGGGCAACCATCCTGAGAAAGCAAATTAACAGAAAGGATGGGACTTTATACAGTCCTATGGTTGTTGACTGCCATCATCCCTTACTTCTGAAAGCAAGGATAAACCCTTCATCAGTATTTTACTAAACTCACAACTAAGGCATCTTTAGAAGGTTTTGAGATTCCCCTGCACGATAAGCATTATACACCATTTTTAATGGCATTGACCTTTATTATTTCCAACAGTACATCAAATCCAGGTGGGGTCTCACATGGAGCCAACAGGGAGGATCCTTGTCTGCAATGCCACCGAGTTCTGGGGGTGAGACCCAGCCAGCTCCTCTTGCCTGCTCTGAGACTGCCCTCACTTTCCCCTCTGCCCTAATTACAGCAACAACTCTAATGGAACATAACATGACTGACCAGATCCACCACAGCACGTGAGCGCTTCCAAAAAGGCTTCCCTCTTTGCAGCTATAATAATTTTGTTCCCCGGCCCACATCAAAAACTTCTGAAAACAATCAAGGAAAAAAAAACTCATCCTCTTTAACTGAGATCAAAATGATTTTGCAACGGAGTTTTGGTTTTGTTATTTGGGGTTTGGGGGGAGGAAGGAGGTGATGGTGTTTCAATTAATGTGAATGTGAGTCTTTCTGGAGCAAGCAAAATGTGTAAGGAATGCAGAACAGAGCCCTTGAGCTATCTGGGGGATGGTGAGGGAAAAAAATCAAAAGTGACTGAGGTGCCTCTGTTAAAACCATCCACTTTGTACGCACATGAACATTTTCTCATTAAGGATTCATAAGAACTTTATAGTTTTAATGCACATGTGGCCAGTGTTACAGTTTAATAGCCAGAACTCTTAAAAAGGAAACAAAACAAAAAAAAAGGGAAAAAAAAGGAAAGAAGATACTTTATTTTTTTTAACTGACTTCCTTTTCAAGGGAGATAGAAACCTCCCTTTTAAACACCAAAGCACAGTTTCTGTAAAAGGCTGTCATTTTAAGAAAGGTCTGAACAAATGAAAACCAAATCAATATTTCTGTTGTAATTTATATTCACAACCACTGCCCTTTTCCTACTTCTGAATTTCTGCATTTTCTTGCCCCAAAAAAGGATGAAATCATGTCCCTTTTTCACAATCAGCAAGATGTCGATGAGGAGCACCTTGAATGGCTCCTTAGCTGCAAAGGATAATAAGGCAAAAATCTGAGAAAAGGATTAGGGAAAGGAAAGAGCAGCCCTCTCTTTGCTAAGCTGAAGGCTTGAACATGGAAGACTCAGCTCCGGACTTCTGTAGGTCAGCCCAGGATCTACTCACTGTTTAAGAATTAATTGATTTTTTCCTTCATGATAAGGTTTTCTGGTGCAGGTTATACTCCAGATGTGCTAGAGGCTGTTTTATTTCAAAGGTGGAGACATCTCTTTAAGAGCAGGCTTAATGGGGATGTCTCAGAAACTGGGTGATGTTGGCATCTCCTATTCTATTACTATATTTTCACTGGAAAGGTGAAGGGCTTTTTGCTGCTCTTTTCATTTCCTTCCACGGTCAGAAAGAACCATTTGACTTTCCAGGGGTTTCTCTATTTCTCCCTTTGCCTGGCAAAAATGACAGATTTTATACAGAAGACAAGCAGCCACCAGCAAACCCTCAGCAAACCACCCAAGCTGGTGTCAGACTGAGGGAGGACTGAGTCACATTTATTAGTATGTAATACATACCTCTGGCATAGCTGTGCAAAAGAAGTGTTTTGCAATGAAGCAGCAAATTGTGTAAGCATTGTCCTGCAGAGGAATTGCAGTTTTTTGCTTGATTTTTTGTCCCCAAGACGCTCCTGAATATTTTTTCCAATACAACACAAACCATTCACTCACTGCCAGTTTGCCCCTACAGTGCCCTGCAATGCGTATCTGAGGCATGTTATTTTTAAGCAATGTGAATTGTTCCTTCTTCCTCCTCACTGTGAGGAGCACGTGACTCCCTCTGCAGTATCTGCAGCCATTCCAGGATGAGGAACACAAAACACACACCTAAACACAGGTGTCCACCAGTGTCCTCGGCCAGGCCTAGCCAGCCCTGCTCAAGTAACACCACATGCCTGCTGGTTTGAGCAGGTTCAGAACGATGAATTTTCCTCCTTTTCAGCACCTCTTTGTTACTCTCCACCCTGCCCATGTGAGCGTCACCATCCCAGCCCTTGGTCACTGGTGTCCTGTGTTTGCATCCTCACGAGTCATGTCCACTGTTCTACCAACAGAAATTTCCCAACCCTGCTTTCTCCACCTGCATTTTTATTTCATCTCATACTCCATTTCTCCTTCTCCTATATTTACCTTCTTTTTTACCATTTCCAATAACCTTTTTTTAGAAGCAGGGACCTTAGTCAGAGAGCTGCAAGTGTTAATATTGCCATCTACAAATACCACCTTCACCTCCAGTTCGGCTGAGCACACACGGTTCCCCCATATTGGTCATCGTGGTTATCAGCTTGCCTCAGTGCTGTGACACTTCAGTGCAGCTGAGAGCCCAAAAGGTTTTGCTCTGCAAACCCTGATAAAATAGGCAGCCTTCCTATACATTCATTTCTAACTCTGTCAAGCTTATTATAATAAATCCAAAGCTAGTGCCCCTTTATTAGTAAAATATTTAGCGTTCTCTGTTTGACTTTCATTCCTCAGAACTGTTTGTCAAGAAAGTTCTCTATATCCTCAGATAATTATCTCACTATTGGCCTCAGGAAGAATATTTTTTTTAGCAAATGACGACATCTGTGCCATGTCAAGCTTAGTTAGAGATTAATAATGGGTGCTGTTAATCTTCCTACAAATTTTCATACTCACAGTATCTTACAGCTACATTGAGATTGACCATACACAATAAGCATCAGTCTCAAAAGTGTGCAACTAAGCAACAACAGGGAAGACAGGCAAAATGCAAACTGGACCACTTTAAGTTTGTTCAGTAATACACCCCAAACTCTGACTCAGTATAAGCCTACTTTGCTTCACATTCTATTCTATTGTTAACTATTCCACAGGATTATACAAAATGTATTGACATGCTCATGCCCACATCTAACGTGCACAAAGGCCATCAAGTTGACTATACTGAAGCATTCTGGGAACAGTAAGAGCAATGCCCATTATGACATATGGGTTTCTGAGAAAAAGGGGGGAGGATATTTGGTATTTGTGAGTAGCAGGTATTTGATATATGATCATAAGGAAGATGTCTGGGTTCCTAGTGGTGGCATTCTACAGCCTACAGACACGCTAACCCTTAAAACATTATTTCTTAACAGTCTTTTAACAAGTAAAATAAATATGAAAAGGCAGATAATTCTATAATCCAATTATAATTTTTTTTCTCTCAGCTTATGCATAGTATTTTTCAATTCATTCTCCTAAGATCACCTAATCTGACTTACTTGTAGTAAAATAATTATTTTAGCAATTAATGCTTGTATTGCTAAGCCCTAATTGGTCACTCGGGACTGAAACAAACTTTTTTCATTCCACAAGACCAAAATCTGACATACATTATTTTATTTTTCTGGTTTTTACCTTTTTTTCCTCATTTTTATAAATTTTAAGAATAATTCTTTTTGGCCTGATTGGATAGATTCAAAGTTTTTTTACTTTTGCAAAATTACCATTTTTTAAGTGACACTAAGATATTAGCATTTCAGGTGAAACTTTTTTACTCTTTTATATTTAGTTCACTGTACAGCTTTTACATACACACTTTTAGGCATACTAAGCCACTGATATTACAACTCCATCATCATGAACACAGACCTGGTAATCAGAATTCTCATGCTCAGTCCCCAATGAATGCAGCTAAAATTCTTCCATCCATGATTTCATTCACTTGGACTATGGTAATTATGGTCCTGAGCCCTGTGAAAATCCTTGAAGTCCTTTCTCTCACTTTCTTTATCCACAGGAATCCAGCAAGATACTGTGATAAAGACTTTTACTGGGAATTTTCACAGTTTATACATGATACACAAATGATGTACCAAGGGCACTTTGTTAGATCACTGATCACACTGTTTAATACAACCTTTGCACAAATGTGATGTGTATCACTTAAAATCTTGCACCTCAGCCAAATGGAAACAGATAACTGAACTGTGCAAGACCCCATCTGAAACACAAGGACAAATTTTTGCCAGATTTCAAGTCTGACTATTTCAAATCTTAACGTAAGTGTTGAGGGAGGAGAGGGGAATGGATGCAAATCCCAAATTTGCATGATTTCTTTAAATCTTGGCCAAAGCACATTTGTCCTCAGAAAGAAGCCATCTGCTTTTTAACGAACCTCTGTAAGAAGTTAACCCGTGGCTTAACCTAAAATGAACCACACAAAAACCAACAGATCTGATGAAACTATTCACACCGGAGATTAAAAACACAGAATTAGAACAAATCTGTACTAAGCTCCAAAAAGAGACTTCTGCTTATGGCAAGGGAAAAAAATCTCAAAATTAAACTTTCAACCTTTTAAGTGTTTCATTGGAGAAATAAGTCTGCATTTTAGAAGATTTTAAAGGAAAATTTTGTACAAATAGTCTATATAATGCTACATTTGCCTGAAGTGGCAACACTATTTTAATAACTATATCTATTCCATTCTAGGAAACTACAATATACAATTCTATGAAACAGCCATAAAAATAGGGCATAAAACAAATTTAAGAAGAGTTCTGTGGTGCAGTAAATTAGATCTTTTTTCTCAAAAAAAAAAAATTTACAACCTGTACTCATCTTTCAACCAAGAAATCCAAGAATAGGTACTCAGATTCATAATCGTTCAAATTATCCAAAAAAAAAAAAATCCAAAAGTATGGGAGATGTGTTGAAACTGGGCTGCTGAGCATTATTGCAAGGAAGAATCATGCAGATCAAATGATTCCTGATGTATTTGTTGCTGATGACAATTGTGTTGTATCAATAACAGACCAGACTCCAGAGACGTTTCTTTAGGATAAAATAAATGATAATTCTTTGGGTTTAGTAATAGTTAAATTTCATTATAACAATTAAGGGTTACCTGCAAATAACCTGGAAAACAGGCAGCCCAAATCACCAGGGGGTGATGTATGTACAGGGATATTTTCCTTAGCAGAACTGTAACCTTCCTGTGCAAGGCATGGAAAGCTCAAATCACCTCCACTGCCTCCTTTTCTGAGAGTAGAGAAGAGAGCAAAGAGGGGACAGAGGACGAAGACCTGCAGCAGTGCCTCATATTATGTTTCTATCAGTCCCTTCTTACACTGTTCCCTGAAGTTCTTTCTGTGATGTGGTTAGGGTGAAAAAGCAAGAAAGAAGGCGGTCACATTGAGTTTAATTGCATAAAGTCTTCTATAAAGTTAGGTAGGCTAAAACTAAATGGGTACACTTAAGTATGATAGTACTAACACCTAGAAACTCTTTGTTTTCAGCAATATAATAAAATGAAACAAATACATGATTAGGAAGATACAAGCAAATAAGCCAGAAAATGAAGCTTATGCAATCCCAAATTTAACACACAAAAATGCACAAAATAGCTGACGTACAAAAGAGAAATGTCAGTAAAGAACAAAACCAAATTGCTTTGCCTGTTAGCATTGGAGGATCTAGATAGCTTGCTGGGTAATTGGCTGATTGACTGTTCTGATAACTTTCTGGGTGAGTGGTGGAGCAGAGAGGCTGCCTTCCTTCAGGCTCACTGCTGGCATATTGGCACTGGTATTATACAGACTTGCACACGTGCTCTCTTTTTTAATTTCTTTGAACCCATACTCTGTCTCACACAGGAGCTTGAAAATTCAATGGGAAGTGAAAGGCAATTGCACACAGAACCAATATATATTGCCAAACTGCCAGTGTTGTTCTGATCTATCAATTCATACTTATCTTACGTGAATTTATCCTGGCAACTGATACAAACAGTGCGCTCGTATAGCTCTAAGTTAGAAATCTACTATCTCAGTACTGAAACAAGAGAAGCACCATTTCTACTTTCACTTGAGCCTGATTGCAGTAAGAAAGTGAGCAGCAGCTGCTCTCACGGTTTACTTTTTTAACATTAGCCCATTACTAAAGTTTGACAGTAAAATCTGTAACTAGCGTAAAAGGTTCTTTCAGTCATTCTGCGAGACCGGTAATACCGCGCGTGATCCCATCTGCTTTTTGCTGGCTCACCACACTTCATTAGAGTTTGCTTTTCATAGATCATCTTTTAAACGTTGAACTACACAATGACTTAATAGGTCATTAGAAAAGCTTTGGTTTCAGAAAATGTGCATTTCATAGAAGTCTCACTGAGGATCACAAAATAGTGTTAATGTTGTTTACCCTTCCCAGCAATTTTGTAAATAGTAAGTTTTCCTTAAACCCAGTTAACGAAAACAGTACCCACATAGGCTTTTAGATGGAACACACCAAGAAAATGGGGCAATCAATGGGACTTCACAGTGTACCACCAGTGGCTTAAATAGCACATTACAGCAACATATGCAAAAACTCTAAAACATTTAAATAAATAAATAAAAATCACACAGCTAATGCTCTACAGTTCATTAAAAATGCTAGAGTTTCAGCCAACCAAGCCTCAACCTCACGATGATACATCAAGTATTTAAAGAAATGAATACCCCAGGTTCATTTAGCTAAAGAAAGCCTGGCACATCCCAAGTTACATGAGCTGTAGCAACAGCAGCAACAATGACGTACCTGTACCAGCTTTTGTGTAAGTTGGCGCCAGCCCAGGGCCCCAAAGAGTTCACGCTCATTGCTGGCATATGCTCAGCTCTGTGTGTCCAGCACACAGCCTTCATAAATTATGGCTCCACACTCTTTGTAGGTATCAGGCAGAGTTTCGTTTCCCAGCCTGCACCTACTTTTTTTCCTAAAACTCCTGCTAATGAAACAGCTGCTCAGTGGCATGCTTTGTTTTCTCAAGAAACATTGGCTGCTCCTGTGAAAGAGAGTTGAACATTGGGGAACAGCACCTCTGTAACAACATGGAGACACAGAAGAGCCACAAGAGCTCCTGAGAGACATTAGGTGGGCTGAAGAAATGAGACTTGGCTTAGCTTACCTTTGTGAGCATTAAACCCTGGTTCTTTTTTTGAGGAATTGTCGTATGAAAAAGCTTTTACAGATTTGTGGGGGAAATGGAACAAAAGTACGTAAAAGTTCATGCACGCTTATGGAACTATTTAAATAATTATTCAGGTATAGAATGCTAGATATAAAAACAAAGTGCCTGCATTGTGGTATGGTACTTCAACACAATAAGCAGAAAGAACAATGAAAGAACACATATACAACAACAAAGGACAAATACATATTTTTTATGATGCAATTCATGTAAAAAGAGAGAACTTTGGGGACTTTCCAAAGGGGAGAGATCTACAATGAGAAAACAAGACTCTTGGACATGCACCCATTAGCACAGCAGTTCAACACAGAGGTGGGAAGACCAGAAATTTCCTTATGTAAGGATGAAGAACAGAAGAAGTTCTGCATAAAGACCATTTCTATCCAACATGATACTGGTAACCCCTTACAAATACATGATCCTCCACCTCTGTGCTAATACTTAATATTTTATAATACCATTTTTCTACTTCTGTTCTGTGTTTTTCCTTTCATTGTCACTGCCTATCACAGATTTGAGCAAGGCAAGAAGAAAGGTAGGAAATTAATGAATGAAGAAGTTATGTCAGAGCTATTAGCTAAGATGAATTTTCTCATCTTACAGTAATACAGAGTCTGAATACATGAGTACATAGCTGTATGAAACCAGGGAGCAGCTGTTGTGCAATAACAGTCAACAGGGAAAAATGAGTGAAATGTCTCATTTCTATTCTGAGTGAAAGACATTTAATTTGACTTACACAAATAAACTACAAAGTAATCATCACAGACTGCTACTCAAACACCTGAGTGCAAGGAAATCAGGAGAGAAGACCTGTAACAAAAGGTCTGTATTTTACCCTCTGTGCAAATGACTGAGCTTGGAAAAAAAGAGAAAAAAAATGTTCAATTTACTGAATTCTCAGTTCTCGAGAGGGCAAAAAGAAAAGGAACACCCCCACCCATCCAGCATTCAACCTGGAAATAAGGGCAACAAAAATAAAAATAGGATGGAAAGTAAGAATAGATTCAATGTCCTCAGCAGGAAGCTTTAAATTTTCACTGGGCTTCTTTAAGTAACCATTTGGTCAGTACTGGCTGGTTATGCAAGACCAGAGAAAGCAGCTTTGTACAGACCTCCTAAGCCCTAAAGTCACAGAGAATTTCCCAAGGATATTTATTTACTGCAGGTCCAGAGGGGTCTTTTCTATATTCAACTGTATCAGTTTTACAACATGGACATCGCTCCTGAATGCAAAACTAAGCTGAAATTGTACTTATCTGAGTATTAAATTAACTGGATTAAAATCAATTTCTTAGACTATAAAGAGAATACATTGCCATTATGTATAAAATAAATCTTTGCAGATAATAATCTTGCTTTTAAAAACACTTCAGGACTTGTGCCCATAATTTTTTTTAAGGATATGTAAAATTCATGGTTATTTTCATGATGTCACTGAGAGATTATCATCTTTTTGGCTTGCTTAGACAAGGAGAGTGAGTATTACATCACTGTTTATGAATGGTGAACCCTAAAAAGAGAAAAGGATTAGTTAAGTTTAAGTTACAGTATTGTAAAATCCTATGGATAAAAATAGACTATACAATTAGATCATAGATAAGAAAAAGTAGAAGTAAAGATCTGGGGCAGCCTTCAAATTATGTGTTCAGTTTGATGCTGTTTATGCATGAAAATGGCTTACTAGAGTTAGAAACTGCAGCTTGTGACATGAATTTTTGCATATCCAGAGCTGACTCCTCCCCAGGCATCTTCCAGGATCAGCAACATTTGTTTATTTGTTTGATGCAGAACACGGCTTCAGGAGTTCCCCTGCTCCTCCTGTTTCACTAGAACAGGCTAAGAGAGGGTGTTTTGGATAGTTTACAGGGGTAACCTGCTCTATTCCAGCACTGGGAAATCAGTGCCTGTGTTGGTGTGCCTTGCTGGCACAGTCATGGCTAACAGAACTGTCAGAATGGCTGATAAGGATTTATTGGTTACAGTGGCAAAGACACATAAAAGAAAAATTAAAAAACCTGTGGCACATTACAATTTCTTCCTTTGTGACACAGTACAAGCTTTAGAGCCAGTATATTGAACTGAGGTGCCAGTGCTCCTAATGGAGTGCTGGAAAGCTGTTAATGGACTGCCTCGTTTATGGTGTATGTGATGAGAGGGAGAGCTGAACACATTTTCTTTTTATCCCTGGAAGTTCAGGCTGGCTGCAACCCATTCTGGCCTTACACTCCTAAATATTTTTGTAAGTTCACATACGTCTGTACAGTAGGAAAGCTTAATACAGTATTTAAACTTCACTCAAATGGGAGAATTGTCCCTGGCGAGGCACTTGCACTTCTCAGAAATACCTAAAAGCAATTAATGGTACAAAGGGGGAAAAAGCATCAAATTCTCAATTTAGCTGCTGACATAGTACATAAAACACTCTTTTGTTCTGAACACAATGTACTTTAAACTGCCCTTTCAGCTGAAAAGCATGTCTTTAAAAAAGTATTAACTTACTTTGCATGAACAAACAAATGGGAATACTGAATGTAAAAAAAAAAGGTAAAACACACTCAGTGAAAGTAATAAATGTACCATGTGTCTGAGCACATACATGAGCTGTAAAACTTTCTTTCATTGGCCATTAATTATAGCATCATGGCAGAAGTGTTACAGTTATGGCTGAGGGTATGCTTTTTAATAAATTTGGCTTTTACAGGCATCTACAGCTAAGATTTTTCCTGATTTAGCATCTTTCATATCTTTTCATAGACAGAGATTAATTGACATTAAGAGATTCAAGCTGCCCCTTTGGCAGTTTCCTGGGTTATAAAGGCATGAAAAAAACATTTTACTTATGCTTCAACAAGTTTCTTGCATTATGCTAACTCAAGTGCCTTATTTTTAACTTAAACCACTTATTTTTATCAGATGAATCTAACTACCATTGCATATACCAATTTTATTTCATTTTTTCATGTTAACAAGCAATAAAAATATGCATTTTATTTCAGCAAAATGTTTCTCTCTGTATCCTCCTCAGCAAAACGCTTTCTAAAGTGGCACATAAGGGAATTTTGTAATTTTTTTTTTTTTCAAAGAATATGTGCATAGCTCAGACTACACAAACATCCTCTACAGCTCTCGCAGTCACTTTCCATTTCAAGAACGAGGCAATTTGTGTTAACACAAGACAGCTTATCATGTGCTAAGTCTGCATGCAATTTTCTCGTGAGAACAACCATTTTGTACCTACTTGACACACGCAGCACTATACTACACCCAACTAATCAATTCTGTCTATATTAAGAAGTGGGGAGAAAAACTGCCCACAGCTGTTATATTACATCAGCTTCTCTAACTACTTCAGACAACTCATTTTGGGGATTTTTTTTCCCTTTAAACTAAACTGGCATAAACCATAGCCCTTCTTTCCATTCCTTTTCAATTCTATTCTTTTTTTTTGTTTTTTGCCTTCTCAGAGATTACTGGTGAAGCACAAGCGTCAAGAGAACAAGCTGTGCTTTCTGCAGGCATCCCCAGAAGTTCTGAGGGCAGCAAGCTCCCAGGGTCATTGGTACCCTTGGAGCATTTACAGACTAGCATGATATGAATGAGTAATAGCATGTTTTCAGCTGAGATCCCCCAGCCTAGTCTGCAGACGTGCACTTTTGGCAGACAATAACTTCTATACATAGGGGGGTTTGTCCTTATAAGTAAGCAATTGAGAAATGTCTGTCAATTGATATCAAGCCAGAGGTGGAGACACAAAAAGAAAAGTTATCAGTAGGGCCCAGAAAACTCTGGGAGGGAAGGATTGAGTTTGGAGCTTCTCTTTGGATACTCAATTTTACTCGACACCACCATGATTTTGAGATGTCCCTAGTCAGAACCTGAGGTCTCTCACATTTCATCTATCAATACTACCAGGTGAGGCAACTTTTTGATCTTCCTGACAGTAAACATGTTAAAGACCAGAGTGCATCTGAATACAACTAATATGTAGTATTTTCTGGAGTTTGAGAGGGCTATTCCACCAACAGCCTACAGCTGAGGAATCAAACCCACATACTGAATAAAAGGATTCAGCTACCAATGCACCTCACAGTTCCCTTCACAAGATTAGCTCAGTTGCTGATGAACAAACACTAATTTTTATCAGCTTGGCTTCCCAGCATGCTTCTCTCTGACTTCATACAAACTGCCCTAAAACCACATTTCTGTTTTTCCTACTGTTTCAACCAGTCTGCGTTTCTTTATAGAAACACAGCTTGCATCAGGCCTAAGTGGTATAGTGCAGCTTTGTCAATCAAAAAAGATTCTGTATTTTGTGACTACAAAGCAGTTTAAACAAAACACTGGTATCTATGATACAGATGGTCCTGTGAAACCGCCGTGTCCCCTACCGAACGTTTTTATTCTGCCATGCTCACATTGCCAACAGAAACCTGTTTTGCAAATGGTTACACTCCAAAGTCCGTGGATGCAGCCTGGCAAACCACTGACATCTGAAATCCTGGTGCCACACCACGTCCGTGCCAGCAGCTACAGTTTGGTGTCAGACCCAGAGGAAGGCAATGTCAGTGGTGCACTCAGAAGGACAAACGCCTGTCACGCCCACGAGCAGCACCTGCAGGCAAGGCAGCACTCAGCAGGTCCTAGATCTCACTGGAAACCATGGAATTAAGAGCAAAGACATGGCCTGGTAGCCCTTGTTGTTCCCAGGGGGGAAACAAGTATACCATACAACCAGATGAATGTGGCAGTTTAGGAGGCGAACAAAAAACAGGCTTCAGGTGTAAAGAAAAGATGGGAATCACACTTGGTTCTGGACCCTTGCTCTAGAACAATGGGATTGATTTACTAACTGGTTTTTCAGAGTTAATTACTGCTATTTTTAAACAGCACTGTAATATCCCAAAGGAAAAATCCTCTTTTTCTAGAATTACGGCTTTTTTTTTTTGCACATTACAGCCCTAGGACACAACTCTACAGCAATAAACACACTGGGTATTTTCCTGTGGTCTCATCCTCTAACATATAATCTATGTGATGTTTAATAGTCTGTATTGTGACTTTGTACTGGTAAATAACAAATGAACAGAGGAAAGAAATGCATTACCTTTCTGTCACACTGCATTACAAGTGCTTTGATAGATCCTTCATGGTTGTAAGACTTACAGTATGAACAGCCTGTTAGAAAGAGGGTAATGTAATTTTACTTTTAATTTCCAACCCCTCTGTTTCTGACAGTCATAATAAGAACAGCAAAAGTTTTACAATACCTGATAGAATATTAAATCTCTCTTTGATACTGCTCACTAGAACATCATGGATTCTGGCATTTATAGAGTTTGAGAGGTTGTTTTTCTGGTTGGTGGGTTTTTTACTTGCTTTTAGGGAGGGCAGTGCCAAAAAATACTCAGCTTTTGCACTACTAAATGATTAACTTATTGTTAGTCACAAGATAGAATAAAGACATCCATTAAGGACCACAGAATTAAAATGAAAAGGCAAATTTTAATTAAGTTTGCCCAGTTTTACTTGAGACGTTGATCCTGCCTCTGTTTCTCTTTCTCTGGTTTCTCAAAATTTCTAAGTAATAATAGCAAATTGGATACCCTCCTCCCGTGCAATTCATTAAAGCACTGCCTGCAGGAAAGTGATACTTACTTTGAAAAGAATTCAAAGTACTGTACTCCATTACCACCAGTGAGGAACAACAGTGGCTTTTCCAAGTCCAGATCCATGATTTTTCCCAGGGTTCCTTAGGGCTGCTGCTGCTTCCTGCTGCTTATGTAACCAGGCAGGTACTTTCAACAAGCATCAGTATCCTCTGATAGCTGCACTATTTGTGTATTTGTGCCCATTAAGGTTCATTCCCAATCAGGGCAGGAATGCACATAAATGGCTCCACAAAAGGTAGAAATGTAAAATAACAGCCATTGCACAAACATTAATGCATTTTTTCTCGTTTCCTCTCTCCCAATAAGATGAGATCTCCCAGTATCACTAGATTCGGAGATATTAAATAAGCAATACAGATTAAAAAAATAGAGGTAGGTAGAGATCCAGTGATGAGACAAAAATTGAATGAAATTTTTAAAAAAACTCTAAAATAAGATAGTCTTTGACTTCCAATCATTTCTCTCAAATAAAAAGCCTCTTCCTTTCACAGATTTTCTTCTTTCAAAATACTCTCCTGGTTAACATCAAAATATAAATACTGTATTCCCTAACCATTATGCATTTGCTACAGCATGCATAAAATTCCCTATTTTTACAAAGTCCTTTATGATTAAGAAGGATTGTTTTCAAGCAAAAGACATAGAAGATAAAAAGCTACATTTTTAATTGAATGCAATGCCTAAAATATAACATCTTCAAGAATCAGATAATGACAAAAGAAATTTGTCAATAAATAAATATGGTCAGGTAAAAACTTTGTTCAGTCTAAACAGCCAGTTAATTAGCTAGAATTATCTAATTATTTCTAAGTGATAGGGGAGACTTCTCATTGTAACATTAAATTTTATTTGCAATTACTAAATTTGTGGTTTTGCATGATTTACAAGATATAATCCAAATATTGTAAATGTTAATGAGGAACTCTTATTTGATGCTAGAAAAACCCTGGCAGTGAGAAACTGAAGTTACTCTGGTGCTACAAGGATAATTTTCTTATTTCCTTTCAATCTCATATCTGGCTCATACCAATCTCAATCCATGCCATTAAAATTTTAAAATATTAAAATTATTTTATAGAAAATGTATTTTGTAGAACTAAACTGACTTTATGGAAAAAGATACTTTTTTTGGCGTGCATTTAATTATTTTTCAGTAATCCAATAATACATTACAATCTTCATTGACAAGTACATGAAGTCAAAGATTTCAAGACCACATTCATTTAAGTGAACACCTCTATCTTTTGTCTGTACCAAAATATACCTGACATTGGCATTATTGAGTAACATGGCCAAAATTACCACAATGACAGAGAACCAAGGACCAAAGAGAGGCAAAATCCCTGGGCTGCAGCCACCACAAAGACAGGCTGGTGTGAGGAAATGCAGGAGGAGTTCCAGGATGTGTCAGGCATCTGGTTCTAACCCAGGGATATGATAAAAACCCCAGAAAAAAAAAAAAAATCTTACATCAGCTGACTGTGGCATGTACTACCACTGAAAAAATGAGCTGGCTAAGGAAGTGTGTGTACTAAGCTCTGAAGAACACAGTCCCATTTACTAGTTTAACACTCATTTTCTTGGTAGAAATTGCTTTTCTCCATGCTCCAGGATGAGCCTTAAAAACCATTCCTTTCACAAAAAGCTATTCTAATTTTAGATGATAAATGATTATTATATGCATAACTATTTTCTTTCCTCTTTCTGATCTGTCCACTGCCTACATTCACTGGGTTTGTTTTTCCTTCCAGTATTTGTAAAGCTCTTTATCTCCTGAGTATCTCCAACCCTCCAAACCAATTACCTTCAACAGATGTGTCTCTGAATGAACAAGTACCTTAACTTCAGTAATGCATGAATTTTCAGAACTTTATTCTTCAAGCTCAGTATTTACAAGTGTCTCTGTACAGACCCTACTGCAGGCAAACAGAGCTATCAATTAATATCGACCTGTCAGCTACATTAGCTGCCTTTAGGACTGACAAAGGGAACTCTCCTGCCTCATGAAAACCCTGTCATCACCATAATTAAAAAGATAAACTCTTCATCTGACACTGAAACCAAAAGGGTAACTCAAAGTTCAATGAGTGCCAAGAGGAACATGAATCGTCTTCAGTCGAGTTTAGAGTACAGGCACAAAGCATCGCCTTGCTCCTGGAGAAAAATCCTTCCCCAGGAAGGAGTATTCCCATCCTTCTGCATCTACCAGAATATGATCAATCACTTCAAACAGTAATGCAGCATAATGAGCTCTTGTAAACAATTACAAGCCAACACAGTAAGAAGTTTTACATGGAAAACTGCTCAGATTTCCTCAGGTGTCCTAGACATTTTACTAAAGGAGAAAAAATAATGGCTGCAAGACCCATACTTTTGTTCTTTGAGAAGAAAGAAATAACTTGTTTGCTATCATTATCAACTGGACCTAGAGAATTTACTAAATCCATGCAGGATTTCAAATGCAAGAAAAAGTTCGATGCTTTAGAGTTTTCTCTCTCCATATTTCTCCAACTACAAAAACTAGATAAAACAGAATAGTTATATTCATACTATGACTGTTTCCACAACAAACAGCCCTAAGAAACAGATTTTTAGATCGCCCTTTCCTTGAGTATCATCACAGCATTTCTCTAAACACACAGCTCAGTGGCATTTGAGGTCTCCAGGCTTATCAAATTATTTTCTGTTAAAAGAGTTTGCAAAAAGTTAAGGGCACACTCCTCAGCTGCAAGATCTTCAAGGGAAAAAAAAAAAAAAAAACCAAAAACGTTGCACAGCTGGATCCTGGCTGTCAGTCTGAAATATTATGAGTTCATAATAACCAGTATTTTTCTGTTTTTACAAAAATAAAAAAAATACATATTCTAAATTTAATCTATGAAGTTTCTAACTTTAAAGATGTCATATGCAACATGTTGAAAGTAAAATTGTTAACAGTTTCTTTGAGCATATTTCCAGTCCTTCACAGCACCCAGGAAGAACACCTGTTTCTTTCTGTGTGTACTCATGCACATTTCTAATGCATGAGCAGGGAAAAAATGAAGAGGACAGTAATTCAGAAAATGTAAATTGCATGTTCATAAAGGTCAAACCTCTATATATTTTACACTTCCACCACTTGAATTTTGCTAAAGAAATTCTAAATATCATATTTTTGTAACAACTGCATAACAAGTTTTTTCCACGGTCTAATTTTTTATACTTGTCTCCCTTGACCTCTTCATCCCCCAGCTTAGTGTGTTATTACTGCCATTGCACACCACACCATATAGTTGCAGAATGTCCCTCTGAAATCTATTGGAAGTAGCTTTTAGGCAGTCTTGTCTGATAATAACTGAGGACAACATGTGGCTGTGCAGCACTGACACGTGATCAGATCTTGATGCTACAGCAGCACTTAATAAAACTACATACAATCTAAACGAGGCCTGGTTGAGTAAGACTCAACTATAGTGCTAAAAAAGTAAAACAAAAGATAAACTCAATGCTAAATTCTTCGAGATACTTCAGTACTATTTTTCACTGTCTTGAAAATGTAACAAAGCAAGTTTCTGCAAAACAGTCACTGCTGCTTATTAGTGCCTGGCATGCTTTTCTTCTGGCTGAGCTGGGAAAAATATGTGTAATCTTGCTGAGTGATCTTTCATCCTGATTTCCCAAGGAAACTGCTTATGCAACCATGGTCTGTTTGTGTATGTTTCTTTATTTTTATTTGCTGGTTCCCTCCCAATAGCTTCTGAACCCATTAGAGGTTCAGTCACTGGGACAAAGGAGCAACAGTCTCAGAGGTATAATGCTCCTATAAACCCAATGAAAAAGGAAATTTGGTCGTGAAAGAGAGAGAGAGAGACTTCATACACCCACGTCTGAAAATCCCAAGCACACAATCAATCCCAGAGCAGCAGGAGCCCTCAGCAGGGGAGCCCCAGGNGAGACTTCATACACCCACGTCTGAAAATCCCAAGCACACAATCAATCCCAGAGCAGCAGGAGCCCTCAGCAGGGGAGCCCCAGGAAGGGGAAACACGGGGAGACAGCTCAGGGCAGGGGCTGTTGGGGCAGCTGTGCAAAGTAAGAAAATCAGCAGTGTGGGTAACAGCTGAAGTACATATGGTTTGTGCCAGCTGGCATCAGGACAAGGGCAAAAAGATTTATTCTCCTACTCTGGATCTTGGCTTTAGGTCCCACAGAGCTGGAGCACCTGGCCCAATCACCTCGGTCTTTGTCCCCAGAAGCATCCCATGGACTATGGCTGCCCAAATATCCTCAGGCATAAAGAGCCTTGCCACAGCTGGCACTAATACTGTCACTTTGCTGCACACTGAGGGGGTGGCAGTGCTTGACAGCAGCACCCACACCACACACTGCCATCATAAGGCACCTGCAAGTAACCTGCACTAGCCTGTGATTCTTTGGGTAATAGTATGCTTGACCCCATGCCCAGAAAATATAAATAAATAAATTAATAATAACTCCTAAAGAAGGAAACTCTCACAGATTTATCCATGTAATACATTGTTCCAATTTATGCAATAATTATACCACCAAATTACAGAGATAATTCAGTTGTTCAGATCCCTCCAAATATTTTACTCAATGAGAGTTTTCTGATGCTGAGACTTACTTGAAAGGGCTGCTTCACTCTTTCATGGCTTGGAAATCCCAGCTTGCCTTCCTTTTATGGCACCCAGAGCATAGGAAAAACTTATTGAAATGTCTGTGATAATTCCTGCTGTTCTGGGAAGGCAGAACACTGACTGCAGACAGGGAAGGCACTGAAACTGAAATCATTACAAGCTGTCAAGTCTGCCCTGAGCTTCAGATCCAAACTGAATTCTCAGCCTCCTGAACTTGAAGCCAGCCATCTCCACAGGGTGTATCACAGAAATGGGTTCAAGGTGTGCATTCCCATTTAAAGAATTTACGGCCTGTAGATCTCTTCTGGTTCAATTCCACACAGCTCTGCTTCAAAAAAAGCTTATTTATATTCTTACCTGCACTTCTGATTTGATTCCAATTTAAGGACCATAGAACTGGACAGCATATAATATCTAAGTTTACAGAAAACTTTTATTCTCTCGCAGTATTTATGATCTTCACTCCTTAATGCCTCTTGTCAGTACTACAGCGTAAGCTCCGTGGCACAGAGGCACACCATGATCCAGATGCCATGTCACATTTGTGACACATGGCAGCAACTCTTAACTGCAGAAAACTGCAGCTGTGGAGAGGGATTGCCACCCCTACAGATCACTCATGAGTCACTGCTCAAACCCATACATAAAACTGAAGGTGCACCTCTGTGAGGCAGTGTTTTTCAAAGCATTTTTACAAAATGGCCAGTAAAAATATTAGTATTTCATACACGTCTTTTGACTACTATTTTTACTAGACATTATTACATTTCATTTTTAATATTAAGGGATTCTTATTAAATATAACATGATCTTTAAATTACTAAACAGGAAGTAACTGTATGCCCAAACATGTTTTTCCCGGGTTTGTTGGAGCTATCTGCTGAAAATCTAGTATCAGGTTTCCTATAGCAGCAACACAGTTTGAGAAAAATCCGAAATGGTAACCTTGTTATTCTTATGTTAAGGTTGAAAAAAATTGCAATTTTCTGAAAAGCATTTTGAAAAAAAAAATTCATGTATAGTATTAGAATTCTACAAGAGCTTTAGTTTTAGAGAACTTAATTTTGTCTTACTCTTAGAACAGACAGTTAAGGGCTAAATAACTTTTCTTGATTTGCTTGATAGAACGAGAGTCCCACTTTGAGAAAACTGCTCGGTGAGGGTCCTCACTTGTGTAACTCTTGAGAAATCACCAGAACCTGAGAAGACTGACACTTCTGTAATCCAATTCCTGTTGTGACACGCATTGAAAAACAAAGTAATAGGGGGAAAGTTGTCACTCACTTATTGGAGTAGGGCTTCAAACCATTCTTTACCCAAAAAGAGGGTTTAAGCACTCCAGAATAGGGAAGAGCAAGAATACACGAGTCATTAAAGCCAAATTAAATGGGTAATTCTTAACTCCAGCATACCCATGTTCCTAAGCACCTAATCCTGTAACATCATTTTAAAGGAAGCTGGATTTTCTTGCTACAGTACTTCCTTTCAGGCAAGGAATGAAAGTTCTTGGTCCATTTTGATAAGTCATGAATATCAACAGCAGTTGCTGCCAGAGCTCTCCATTTTGAGCACCTGAAGTTCTGCTCTGAATTAGGTTCTGTCAAAAAGGCAAAGCTGTGGAAACCTTTGTCCAAGAGCTAGGAGCACTCATCCAGCTGTAATTCATTCACACTCACCTCCTAGTAGACTACTCCAGCTGTTCTCACCCCTCCAGCCAAAACTGGGATTTCACAGATATTGATAAGAAGCATATGGGCCCAGGGTGGCCCCAAACGAAACAGAAACAGGGCAATGAACAATGAATCATGAGAATGTCATCGCTTGAATTCCAGTCTTCGACTGACAGACCACTCATGGATTTTGTATTAACACCATAGCCAAACAGAATTATAAACAGAGGAGATGATACTCATTTTATCTGTACTGTTGTGAAAAATCAGCACAGGAAAACGAAATGGTTTAGACTGTGATGGTACTTGAGGCTACACACCTAAGGCACTTTTTCTGTTTTCTCACTGTTCTTAGTTCTGTTCGTAATGTCTTTTCAGGTTGAAGTATTTCTCTCACCAGTCAACTAATAAAATTCTTAGAAATGCTCAGTGTAATTCCCCAATGTAAATTTGACCTTAAAAAAAACCTCAGAAGAAATGTTTTCCTTCAGTTCTAAACACTGCATTACTTACATTTACTTATGTTACATGAGAACTTAATTTACTAATTTCCCTTCCTGCAATAAATTTGTAATTCTATTCTGTGTTCTAAACTGTTTTGTCTAAAACATTTGTAGACTTCTTTACAAACCTCATATCACTGTTAATCCTAATAATAAACCAGTTAGTAAATAATACATCACTCTCCATTCCATACTACTTAATATTCCATATCATTTTATACATTAATATTTAACATTAAAGAAAGTATTTGATACAACTACAATTATATGCAGAGAAAATCCAGTGTTACTTAGCATAAATGTTCTGACAGTCACTTTACCCAAATCCTTCAAGGTGCTTAAGGGATTGCTTTAGACCTTGAAATAAGTTGTTTATTTTTAAACCACATTTAGGATACTCAAATGTCTCAGTACGGTGTACTTACCCACTTATTCCACAACTATAAACAGCATTCATATCACACACATCTACAGTAAAAATATTAGCTAATGTTGATTTTAATACATAATTTCTTCGCATATGGAAATATTCACACCACACAGAATACACTCATGCATTCATGCATGTAGCAACAATTTTATATCAACAGTTCCACATAATAAAGCTACTCTTACAAAGCAGTAGAAAAGTAATTTAGCTTAAGCTGCAGGAGATATTGTAAGGTAGGCACAATTACTCATTTTAGATGTACTGGTACCATAAGTTGTCTACAGATATAGAAAATAGCCTTTTAGGCTTGTTCACAATTACTCTCAAATGACTGACCTACATATACAGAAAGTCATGTTATTATAGTACAGATGTTACTTCTTATTTATTTCCATTGCAGTTTCCAAATATTTTCTTCCTAACTCATTAGCTGCTCCTGAGCTCCTCCTCCCCCCTTCAAATATTGGCTAGAAATATTGGCTCCATATGGCCATGGAGCTTTATCATTGTTTGCTCCTGTGATAAATGCTGTCCAATTTGTTGATATTATAATTAAAATACAGAAAAAATTAAAACTAGCGTAGATCTAAAATAGAAGTATTGGGGACCAACGAGTTAAATAACCCAAACTACCTGTCAGGTATATCAGTGTTACCATTACACACAGCAGTCTTCTCTGTGATAGTGTACACAGTGTAGTACAAGGCTTTGACTGGGTGTTTATTTTAGTTCCAAATTGATGGCAGTGCTTTCCTGTATGTTCCACGTCCATCCCCATGCACTCATTTTTATGCTGCTTCTTAACCTGATGACTGCCTAAAAACTCTACTGTGCAATACAGTCCAGAACATCCCCGCTTCATTATCTGATGTTTGTTTCTAAATTTAAAGTACAAAGAGTTTTAACTGAAGGTGGAGCAGGGCTGATCAGTTACTCACAGTCTCTCCAGGGATCTCAGCCCGAAGAAAGAGCCATTCTTCAACCACAAGATCTTGTTGTTACTCAGAATCCTACAAGAAGTCAGGAAATAATCTGGTTAATAGAACATGATAATTCTACTGATCTACAACATATAATTATAGTAAGTCACTGCTCAGTAAAATACTAATCACAAAAGTCACTGCTTCATTTGCATTTTCCCATCATAGTCATAAATAAAGATTACCACTTCCCTACCTGCATAGTTTCTTCTTTATCAAATAAAAACACAGACAACAAATATGTCAATAAATGAATTTTGACTCCAGCTTGAAAATTCTAACACTGTTAAATACCCATCCTTTACTAAATTACCACTAAGGTACTTGTTGGGCTTCCCAGTCTGCAAAAAGGCTGGTAAAGCAAAAGACATGTTACAAACTGTTCCAGTAGATTAGAGGACAATAAAATCCCTTTGCAGTGGCTGCTGTAGCAGGGAGGCCACTCATACCATGGATAGCTCACATACACAAAGTATTCAATTTTCTACAGGAGAGACAAACAAAAACAGACAAGTCCAAAAATGCTTTCCTGTTGCAACCTCTGCACAGTAGAAATTCAGTATTAAAGCTATGCCTGACCCATCAAGCACCACCACCATCACACGCTTGCAAACTGGCCCTGCATGCAGGCCACTGAAAAAGTTGCTAATTCTTCCTCTTTATGTTAAGGTACTGTGCATTTCACAAGTGATTCTGTCTAGTTTAGTGATTTTCCATCACTGTGTGTTCCCAGCTATTTCAGAAGCAATACAGTACGAACATGCACTTGTTCTGAAGATGTTACCCCTTAAATGTTTTTCAATATGCAAAAGAAATGGTTTGTTTCAGAAGCTGGAGAAATTGGGTTTTCAATCTAATGATTATGCAATGTGCATAAGGAACATGTCTCTGAAAAAATCTAATTCCCACGGCCTGAGAAATGAGTCTTTTAATGTAACATTTACAACAAATTGTACTTCTCTAGTGCACAAAAGTACATTTCAAAATAAGGCATGCAGCTTGCAATAAGATAGAAAGTAGATGAAAAAAAGTTCAAAAGAAATTTTATGCTCTTAACTAGCAAACTTCAGATTTTTTGATCAATTTTTTATTTTTATAACATTTTTAAACAATCTGTTACACAAGACAAGATAGTCTTGCTCTTAGCATTTGCCATTGTATATGAACAGTAAGTTCTTTGCCCCAACACACACCTACCACATAAAATCTCAAGTCTAGCTGCAAATGTAACAAAACTGACCCACAACAAAACAAAAAATAATTATTAATGTAGCAAAGTTAAAATACTGCCATTTTAGTAAATCTGGAGACTTCTGCAGATCTAAAATTGATAAATAAAGGTGCATTTTGATGTGAGTTGATGGCTCACTGTGGGCCATCCACACGGAGAACAGAGGTGCTCAGACCTGACCTTTACTACACCGTGCTGCTTGTGAGTGCAGTGGTGCAGCAGCACTACTCCTCACCCAGAACCAGGCAGTGTCACCCACTGGTGGCAATTTGGCATCGATCGTGATCCATGCACCCATGCATCTGAGAGCACACAGAAGCCCAAGTCTGCAACAAAGATGAAATATGCTCCAATATGCATGCAGTCTATTTCCATCACTTAAGAAACACCCCATCTCACAAGTTCCTCCTCCTACTTCTCAGATTAAAAATTGTATGTATGACAACATAAATATTTATCTAATTTACTAACTCTTCTTTACCAGTTTAGGAATACATTTCAGCAGTGATATGATGAAAAATTTGTTTAAAATTCAAAATATCTAAGCTAGAAAATGTAAATACATTAAATGCTCTAGTGTTTTGTTTTCAATCTTCTATTATTTTATTCTTTTATTCAACTTGTCTTCTGAGGCTGCACAGAACTTGAGTCAGTCAAGAAAAAATGAAGACCCAAAATTAAAATTGGCTAGGCTTGGGAAGACTAACATAAATTCCACTTCATATTGGGTCTTTTTTTTAACATGCTGCGTTACAGAGAGACCATCTTTGAGGTCTTTTACAACTACATTAGCTACAAAGATTACATTTGGACCACCCTGCATAGTCTGATTTGCAAAGATACGTGCACTTTAAAACTCACACCTGGCTTGGATACAAGTACTCCTGTCTTTAAAAAATTTTCATTGTGCCAATTTGTTTTTCCAGCCTTCTATTCATTCTGCCCAGTCTGAACTTTGCTGGCACTCCATGAAAATGCAGCACAAGTCAGGTGGCCTCCTGCTCTACCTCCATGTCCCGCTCCGTACAGCCCTACACACCTAGGTTGAAACCAGCATCATTAACCCACTTAAAACAAACTCCTGTTAATTAAAGAGAACTGTCCAACTAGTAATAAATCACAAGATTAAGCAGATCATTTAGTTCGTAATTGAATACTCAGTAAACACAGCTCATGATTCTTCAACACTATCTCATTCATTTTTGCGAAAGATAAACTGAGTCTTGAAAAATGTGACACCACAAAATTTAAAAAACAAACAAAATTTAGCTATGTAGATCTGAGTCTCTAAATGAAACCCTTCAAATCTTCATACCAGAGTTTCACAGAGACTTTCACACAGAGATCAGGTTTCAAAAATTAAGTTTCCTTCAGGGTTTCCTCTTCTCTACAGTGCCAACTTAAATTCAGGTTTTATAAACAAAGTAATATGGGTATCATAGTTAAAATATGATTCTTCTGTTCAGAAATGCCGCTTTAGAGAATCCTAACATTCCAGTCTGGTCCCTGAGGAAAACAACATCCTCTCTAACAATTCATACAAGTATTTTCATTGAGCTGAGTGGTACTGCTACATGGGAAGAATCCACCTGTTTTTAATTAGTTTTAGTGATGTACAAGAACTTGCAACAGGCTGTTATCAAAAAGGATTTGGTTTGCACTGACGATCAATTCTGTGAATAAAATTAATTACTTCACTGGCAAACATAAATCACATTATTTTTTCATACAGTAATGAATCACCTAGTAAACTTTTGATGCAACTCATAACATCCTTCCCTTCTGAGAATATTTGCTGCGGGGATGAGAATGGAAGGGAGGAAAGTTTTGGTCATCAAAATCCTAACAGAGAAATGAGGCTTAACTACAGACAATGAAAAATCTTTTAAAATAATCAATGCCAGGAAAAACTGTGGCTCTTACTCTTGATGCTGAAATTACACTGAATAATTTTCATACATTATTTCTTTAGACAAGTAACTGAATGGACACAAAAATGTGTCAAGTATGGCCAAAATAGTTTTCCCTCGAATACAGTCATCTGCTTACAGGGAAATGCTTCTAATTAAAGACCTGCAGACATTTTGCAGTGATGAGCATCCTCTTCTTGTACTTACAGATGCAATAGTTTGGTGAATAAGTATATGAAAGAAGTGTTATTCATGTATTTTATTTTGGAAAGTTAATAACACAGTTATAACCGTCAGGTCCAACAAAAACTGACTCACTTATTCTAATCAAACTTCAAATAGAGGTTGCATTTTTTAAAAATAAACCAGCACCATGCACCCACTGTGAATACGTACTTCTCACATTTTATCTATCCATAGCATTTTCACTTGGTTGCTTTTTGGGATTTTTTTCTGATGTGCTAGTGAATCACAGTGATAAATCTCACCATACACTCCAACTAGGCAGCTGGTTTAAAGAATTATCAGTTTCTAGCCATGTGCTAAGAATCCCACATTTTAAATATTTTATTCCAGCAGAAGAAACATTATGAAAATGAGCACACTTTATTTCAATGAATGTACTTTTCAAAAACCATCAAAGTGGTTTTCCACCAAAATTCACTTGAAGTACTTGGTTTGATTCGGGTTTTGGGGGGTTTTTGGGTTGGTTGATTGGTCAGTTTGGGGTCTGGTTTTCTGGTGGTGGCAGTGGTTGTCTTTCCTTCGTTTATTTTTTGGTTTCGTTAAGGAAGACGTTTCTCAGAGAAGCCTTCTAATAGGTATTTATTTTAAAGTTCAGTTTGCAAACTGTCTTTGCACAATACAGTAATGACTCAAGCCCAAGTAACTGAAAATTCAAATCAAGGTTCCTTCGGTCCCAGCTCTGATGGGATACAACTAAAATAGTCTGGGGAGCAATTTACTTGTCAGTACCACTGCTGATCAGACATGTTATTGGTTACTGCAGCTGACCCTCCGAAATCTTATGTCTCTGCTACTCCTTCTCCCAAGGCACTCTGGGGGACAGTTTACCCCAGGGAGACTGTTCAGAGGATATTAACACCAGCTCTGTCCTTTCCTGGCCCTCTGGAGCCCTCCAGCACTGTTCCAGCTCTGAAGGGATATCATTCAAACGCTCTCTCTTGACTTGCACTGACATCCTGAAGCATTTAATCCATGCATGTAGTCTCACAGCGCAAATGTACTTCCCTGGTGGGCTGCAGCACAGGCTGAACACGATTTCATTCACCCTGCACTGGAAACAACCCAACCAACCTCACAAACACCAGGACCAAAACCATGCCAAGCTAACAATGGAGAAGCATGGACAGGCGATGAGCCATCGCTTCCACTCCCTCCAAGCTGCCCTTCCTTTACAGAACAGACATACCTAAAAGAAAAAATTGTTATAAAGGATAAAAGTAATTCCTCTGATTTTCATTCCGATTCCTCCATTTGAATTAAACAAGCCACAAATCCCAGTTTGCTTAAAATGATGCTGTGATTTTTGGTTTTGTGAAACCACTGAAAGTACAGGATGATGTGACCCTGTGCAACAAGTGTAAAACACGCCCAGCATAAGAGAGCTCACCATAGTATTTAAAAGGTATCAAATGAAGAGCTCTCAATCACAATGCAAACAAAATTCAACTTCCTATAACCCCTCAGAGAGAAGGAATCTTTTTAGCAAGCCTCCAAAGTCAATGACATTACAGAGTAAACAAATTCCAACGCTGAGGCTTCTTCAGAGGGATGGTGCTGCATCCCACCCAGTAAAGCCTAAAGCCTGTGCAGTGCATCCACAGAGAAAGCACAGCTGACACAACCAAACCCGTGGAGGACAAGGCATTTAGACGAAGATTGCTATTCCCAAATGCATAGTGCACACAGAAGGAAGTGTGACCCATTAATGAAAATATGTATTTCCTCTGATAACACTCGCAGGGGAAAATACACGAAAACCACAAGCAAAAACCTCCCACCCAAACTTCATGAAAAATCAGTAAAACCTCAACTTTCACCTGATTTTCTGCTGAGCAACACAAGAGCTGGTACAGATCAGGCTTGACCCAGGCCTGTGTCTAGGCTGATAGACCATGTCTAGAAAATTGCCATCTCCAGAATCCTTCAAGTCCCACTCACTGAGCACAGCTGAAGGGACACTCAAGTGCCACAGGAAACACCAACCAGACCCCCAACCACACCTGCCCCTGCTGTGCCCTTCCTCTTAATCCCTGTTCAGTTTTCCACTTCTCAAGTAGAAAGGTGTGCTAGGCAGCCATCCGTGAGAATTTGAAAAAAGACAGAAAACCTGGTCCACTGAGATGGCACGTCTGGAAGAACCGTGTTGGGGTTCTGGTCACAAACTGTGTTTAGAGTTCTGCAGTTTCTCTTACATACTAACTTAACATCAAGCAACTCAAAGTATCTTTTATTTCAAAATAATAATTTAAACACAAATAGTAGTTAATAATTTTTTGTGGAAGCCTGATAACAGCTGACACATTGCAGTTTGAGATGTTCGCTCTCTTTACATGTGGTATGTGGTTAGATACAAAGGGAGTGTGAGCAGACATCCTGTGAAATTCCCTGAAATGCTGGTGGGGAAAAATGAATTTGATTTCTTTATAGTATCAGAATAAGACCAGAATCATTTGTATTGAAATCCTACAGTGTAAAACGAAAAACTAAGTTTTTCTAAACTTTAACATTTTAAAATCCTCCTTGGCAAACCAGACTATTGTTTATTCCTCACAACATCCATAATTCATTGAGAGCTGCACCACAGAAACAAATTGAGTTTGCCCACAAACATGGCAGAAACAGAAAAATGAATTTAAAAAAGGATACCTGCTTTTTCTGCCACACATGGAGAGACACATGGAGTTATCATAAAATACAGGTACTAACTGCACTTTTTTCTTCCCCTCTCCAAACTGAAAAACTCAGCTGAGCTACTACCTAGGACTTCAACAGATAATATTAGAACTATACAGCCAGACTAAGAGGGAGGTCACAGAACAAAAATAAAACTGATTGAACAAGTGAAAGGAGGAAAAGGACTGCAAACACTACTGACAGCTCATGAGATGAATGGGGTGACATGGACATCTACATAGTCTGATACCCAAACACAAGAAAGGAAAAGTTGTAAAGATACAGGGAGTATTTATTTATTATATATCAGTATCTGTGTACAGTAATTCATAGTGTCTGCCTCTCCTTCTGACTTTGAGAACATTGAAACTTAAAAGACCATAAAGCTAAATTATCAGAAGAGTAAAGATGCATACAGTGGCCTGAAGTGAAACCTCTCTTCCTGAAGGGGATGGTGGCCCATTGTATTGTCTTTTCTAACTACACAAAGCGTGTGGTCAGTATTCTTAAAAAGAATCATACCAAAATCCTGTACAAAGCAATAAAACCCAGTCCCTCAGCACCTCCAATTCCAGCTGGTTTTGTCATTATCTTTCACATATACCACCTTTTGTTAAACCCATTCACTTGCAGCAATACCAAGCATTAGTGAAAACAGAAAAACACTCAAAAACTGCCTTCTGTTGTAGATACCATGTTCACATGGCAGAAACAGCCCCCAAACAGCTACAGCCAAAGAGGCAGTAACAGTGTGCAAATTATCATTCTAATTTGCACAGTACCAGCACAACAGCAGTTTCCAGATCTTGACACTATTTGATGATGGCAAAAGAAAGCATAAGCATCAAGAAAGTACCTTTTAGGTAATTATTTCTTTAAATGAAAGTCCTTCCAAAAGTGCAAACTAATGCTAATAGTCTGTCATAAATTTAACAGAATGTGGGAGAAACTGTAGTATGGAAACAGAATATTGCTTTTGTGGAAAACCACTGTTCAATAGCCCCGCTTTCAATAATTTAAAGTATAAGGCAAAACTCTTATTTTTTTGTCTTGGTGTTCATACTGGTGGCTTTTCAATCAAGAGTCCTCTTGGGTGATATAAGGGACTGCTAGGTCACATTCAAAATACCAAACCCAGAGAGTTCCCATATTAATTACTACATCAATTGATTGAATTAGGTAAAGTAATATTCAAGTGCCTTTCTGTGTAAGCAACATCACAATTCAAACAGTAAAACAAAATATTATCATCACTAGCAGGACACACAACTCATTCTCTCCCTAATACTTGTTCAGTGGTATTAATGTATCAACAAAAGGAAGCAGCAAGGTCACTCTGAAACAGAAATTTTAATATGATTTCCTAACAGTGGGGGAGTTAAAGAGTTTTCAGCTTTTGAACAAGCCCACTCCACTACAGAATGATATTAATTAACTGAACAGGACAGAAAGCAGTAGGAATCAAAGCATTACTAATAGGACTGCAAGTACTTCTGAAAAGAAATGTGCTTGTCTATTTTATGACTTTTGCCAAGTACTAAAGAAATTCTGAGCTAGATGATCCTATTAAGTAAAACTCTTTTTTCCCCACAAGAACTTGAGGTCTAAAGGTTATTCTAAAGATCACTGAACACCCGAAGTGTCTCAGAGGATTCTGTGCTCTAAGTTTAATCAATTGTATTCAAGAAAGTCAGCACCTGGAAAACTTACACCACGAGTGGATGATTGTAGAAAAAGGTTTGGCAATAGGAATATAGCACTGGAATAGTAAACTGTAATTATGCAGTGATAGTCCCTAAAATCACATAATATTGAACTGAACATAATATATGAGGTTATAAAAAATGTGATAAATCCTTACCATCTTACTACAACATGGGCACCTGTAACACCATTCAGTTGTCTAGATAAATCTTGCTTTTACAAGATCTGAACTTGAGTGCATGTAATGTTTTTCAAATGTTAGTTAAAAAAAACCCACATGATCTTTTGATACGACAGCATTTTCATTACATCTTTTGAAGAGAGACCTTTATCTAAGTGAACTTTTGGACTCTATCACTATACCTACCACGTGCATGGTCTTTACTTGAGAGATAGTTATGCGTGTTTAACTCCCTGTGATGGGTCTTACTGAGTCTAGCAGAATTATGTACATGAATTAAATTTATCATGTGCATTAGTTTTTGAAGATCAAAGATTCTATTGTCAACATTTTCTTTGGAGAAGGAGAGGAACCGTTCAAAGCTCTCTCTACAATGAAAAGGAAATCCTTATGTCTGAACTTGCAACAAAACACTATTTCTACAAGCATGTGTAGCCAGCTGGTGACAGCATGGGTCTGCATGCTCTGGTGTCTTGCTTTTGCCTTTGACTCACTGCACATCCTTCTATCAATATATATTTAAAATCCATTTTTAGTAGGAAAAATGAGATTCATGAAGAATATTAAAAAAATTAAAAGTTCTCCACTGAGTAAGCCTGTGCAATATGCAAATGGCTTTAATGAAGTGATTGTTTACAGGAGGATTAGCTTTTGACACGCTTTTTATTCAACTCAGTTGACTCTGTGGGATGATTACACTCCTGTGTTCGTGTCTCATGCACACTTTGATACAATTCACCAACAGCAATGGTGCAAACACTGCCGGGAGTTGCAGAGCAGCTGAGAGAAAAATGCACTGGAAAAACGTGCAATTGAGCATTTCAGCATGCTCAGCACCAACGAGACAGACAAGAGCTGAGAAACATCTTTGTCCTATAGGACACGAATTTTTACATTCATTGCAGTGGGAATAAGAAGTTCATTTAAGTTCCCCACTTGAAAATGCTTTCTGCAAGCGATTTACCCTGGCAAGGTCAGCAAAACCACTGCTCTCTCCTGGGCTTACACTCCACTGCTCAGCCAAATGATCACAAGCACCCCAAAATGCCTGACAGCTCCACAGGTGGGCCAAACATGTTTTTCACACTACATACAATACAGTCAGGAGGCTTTGTTCTACAAATAAATTTTGAATTTTTAAGATCAAGAACTTCAACAAGACTACCAAATAAATGATTAACATTTTATTTAAAAATTTATAAGAAAGAATTCAGCCTTCCTAATTCAGATTTTACTGTAACTTACCTCTAAGTCACTTTGTAAAGAGTAAAATTTTCTGAGTCACCATTCCTTTTTTATTACACTTCTTATATTACCTTTTGTTTCCTCTGTAAGATCTTTTCAGCACTTCTCTTATCCAGCTCACTGCTCTTCTTTTAAACCCTGAAACATTTAGCTTTTCCCAGTTTTGCTAATCTTCTATGTATTTCTAAAAGAGCATTATAAAGTTTCCATCTTATTTCTGAAAACTATGCTCAGGATTGTCTTCAAAATGCTCATGTCTCTCAGTTACTAAAACAGTTCAGCAGTAACAAGTGCTGACTATAAATCCAGAAAAATACTGAAAAGTTTCCATTGTAGTAATTTATTTTGTTTTTCCCACAAATTGGTTTGTTGTTTTTATGTTTACAACTTAACTTACAAGTTCTGCTGGGACTGTAATTGTATTCTGTGAAAGAGCTACCTGTAGTAATATTTTTTTTAAACGACAATGTATACCTTCTGATAATTCAATGAAATAAAGAACTCATTGTGCATCCTTTGGGTAATAGATATGAAAACTGAAAGCCTGAAAAACACCTGGTCTGGCATCATTAAATAATTCCTAGCTGAATTTGAAAAGAAAATCCTCTCAATAAGGATATATTTAAAGAGCTAGGTTAGGAAATCTAAGTTGTTTTTTCTATTTTGCTTCAACCAGTAAGACTGAATGCCAGAATGCTCCTCAGCCTTCCATTTGGTGTCAAAGACTGAGAAGAACAGAGTTTTAGCTGCTAATAAGGAGTGACAAAGAAGTTTTTCTAAGGCACTTCAGACAGCTACTGATACACACCCAAGCAGAGTGACAGCCCAAAGTTTTAAACAGTTAGTGATTATTCTTATTTAATTCAGAGGGCAAGTGAACCCAACGCAATGCACACAGTCCATCATACAAGTTTATAGGTCTTTTTGGAGGTGCTTCAAGTCCCCAAAATGGTTTAAAAAGCAGATTTGGGTTAGTGTCCATTTGAGGGAGAAAATGCAGGATGACAGATAATTTGATTCTCCCAATCATCTGGATTGGAAGGGACCTCTAGAGGTCATCCAGGCCCATCTCCTGCCTAAAGCAGACGCAGGTAGATCAGAGCACTGCTCAGAGTGGTAAAAGAGTGACCTCTGCAATTGTGTCATCCACAATACAATTTTGTGCATTGTGTAATCCACAATAGCTGTTGTGCATTGTTTTGGCCTCGAGCACTATTTATAAGTGGACTACAATAGGTTGAACAAGCCTTAAAAGTTTGAAATGTAGACAGCACAGAGTTCATCTGCTCTAAACTTACTGCACAGACCAGAGATTTATGAAAGAGAATTGTCACAGTAAGTGTCGGACTGAGGAACTCCAAACATGAGGATGCAGACCTTCAGCTTTTTCAGCATCTTCTTCTGCTTTTCCCAACATGGGTCCCTAACTAGACAATTAATAATTAATTACTGTAAGCAGAAAACTCCACTTACCTGGTTAAAAGTACTAATTTTAAGCCTAAGCAATATCCTCGTGTCTTATCACTCAGATTTTGCACTGCTAAAGGGAAATGTGGTTACCTTAACAAAATGGGCTTTAAGAAAATTCTCCTAGGATATTTAGGGAAGCAGTTTTCACCCCATGTGATGAATGTAACACAGCAATTATCTCCAAGTCCATCTACTTCCCAGCTTCCAAGCTAAAGTGGTCAATGATGGTCTCAGTTGTGATTTGTCTTTTTTTTTTAATCTCAGTCTCAAATGCTATATCTATCAGCTCAGGTACTTAAAATTATCTTCCTAAGGCTGTGTTGTTCAATATTTGATATTCTTTCCATTTTAGCTATAGCTGCAATCTCTGAAATAAAGCTTTCAGCACAACTGTTCAAAACACTGGTATAAATAATACAAAGACAGCTATCATTTGATTCAATTTGCATTACACAACTAACTTCTTCCTACCTTGCTTTGTACCTGTTCCTTTCCCATCAGTCAATGTTCAGCTCACTCATCCACCTTTTGTTTGATACTTGATTGCAAATATTCAGCTTTACCTCACAGTGTGCATTTCTGCCAAATGGCTCCTAAAACATTTAGTTATACAATAACTGTAGCTGAATGCATTGCTTTTAAAATAACAAACTCTGGCAGCAATATCCACAAGGAATTCCAAAGCCTTTGTGGGGAATCACGTCCTGAAATGATCACAGCTATGTTAAATGAACCTTGGTTATTCCTAATGGTTTCCCAATTCATTTCTTTCAGCAGTTCTAAAAGTTTTCCTAAACTAATGATGACAGAATAATTTATCCTTTTTTTTCAGAAGTGTCTTCAGATCCTTGAATAAATAATGAGAGTGATAGTACCTTTCAGGGATGCCTGAAATTACATGAAAGGATAAGTAAGACCAGTTGCACTTATTGTATTAAAAGCAGAGACTGTCTTCTGAAAGAATTGAAGAAATAAAAGGCACAAAAGAAATAAAAGCAGGGTTAGGGAAGACAGTATAGCTGTGAGTACTAATGAAGAAAAACAAGTAAAGAAAATAAGAAAAAGATTGTCTTTTCAGGTACACATATAATTAACAAGCTATTTACTAAACTGGTCCACAAGTGATACTGAACTTTTGTTCTTTAGGAAATCAGCACAATCTGCTTGAAGAAGAATGACAGAAAAAGATTCTGTCCCTAAATAATTCCTAAAATAAATACCTTAGACATTCATTCTTTGAGCAAGCCCCTGTTAGAGTAATTTGCAGTTGGGTGCACAAATGTGGAAGATCCATCATCCATCAAAGACAAGAAAGCACAAGGCACAACAGACAATTCTTGTAACATCCAAAATCAGCATGGGCACCCATCCATCTCTTTTCCACTGAAATGTCATTTTCTCATTTATAACTGCACTGCATGCAACACACAGAGTTGTTACTTCTTTGCTGCTCACACACCTATTACTTTGTGCTCACTGAGTTGACATAGGAGATGATTAATGTATAGAATTTAGGGCAGCAAGTTGCTAGTACAAATATTTCACACTATTACTGAATTTTGACTGAAACCATGTAACATACCTTAAAGACTACCAAGTGACAGCCAGATGATAACAAAAAAACAAACTTAACCTATATTGGAAAAAAATAGCCTGTAACATACAAACCCTGGATTATCAACTAAGATTTCTAACATTAAACCTGTATATTTCAATGATGTTTTCATCAGTTTCATCCTCACACTATGTTATTACAAAGACTACACAAAGAGTAAGTATAATTGTCCTTCAAAGTTTTTAAATATCTATTTCTGCTGTGTTTCTGGTATTGAATGAAGTTAAATTTTGTATTCCTTGCTTGTTAGGTCCCTTTCTCTAAAATGTGTTTACTTATCCTCCACCAGACTCCAAGTTCTTACAGAATATCAGCAAGGCACTCATAGAAATACAGGAACTGATGCTACAAATCAGCCCCAGTAAATGCCACAGAATAGTTAGAAGGTATCTGAAGTCCTTCACCAAGTTTTCTGAAAGCTTTGTGTGTTAAAGATTAGGTAAAAGCAGGAATTCTATCTCCAAAAATAAACTATTTCAAGATGGTAACACAAACCCCAATACATACTTTAAATATATCTCTTCATTGTAATCTCTGTATTAGGCACTTTTAGACTAAACAGAGACATTTTCATTCCAAGTCCTTCACATAAGCCAAGCAATCTGAACTGATTGCTCCCGTGCAAAATCAATTCTATTCAGCATACATTAGGGAAAATATTAATAAGAATGGCTCAATGTCTTAATTATGTATGATTCTGGTCTAACCAATTTGAATATTTATGTAGAATAATAGATTACCTTAAAGCATTTCATGGCAAGATAAGCACAAGCTCCCATAAGAACAATATACCTGAAGTGAAGCTTAACACATCCACATCAGTTGTCTACCTACAGCAATATTATCTAATGTGTCATGCTCTGATTTGCTTTTCTATTCATTTCAAAAGTGTTCCTATACCTATAAAATGCATCTTGTTACAAGATGACAACTCTGGAACTAGTTTTTGAGGGATCTGGCACTTTTTAAAGTCTCCATCTCTGAGAAGTCTGGTTGTCAACTTAAAACGAGAAGTTCCCAGACACTATGGACACAAAACCAACAGCAAGAAATGAAGAAAAAAACCTGACCCAAGGGTACCATCTGGGCACACTAGAGGAATCCTTAAAAAAATCAGGCCTTTTTTTCCCCAAAAAACCCCAGCCCCAAGTCATGACTTCTGCAATGCTTCCTTCCTACCCTTCCAAGTCTGATGCTCGAAGCCCTCTGCTGCAGCAGACCCTGGAGTCCCTGAGCAGTGATTTGCCTGGCAGGGCAGGGAGCCTCACACTCCCAGGACACTCCACTTGCCCCCTCTGGAGCCCTCAGCAAACCTTTGGAATTGCCACCTGTTTTGAGAAGGGGAAGAGGTCAGGGTTCCCCACGGCAGCACTCGGCACAGCCCCCGTGCAGACAGGTTGGGAAAAGGCTGCTGAGGGCAGAGCCCACAGGCACAGGACACTCCAGCTCACCCACAGCTCCTTCCAGGTACCAGTAAGTCAGAAGGACAGTAAGAATTTGGGAATCTCACCAAGAAGCTTCACTTGGAGTGTCCATGGCTCCCTGAGGGCTCTTTTCACAGCAAAATATTCAGACTGTCAGCCCTGAAGCACTTCTTAACTAAAAGCTATATAGGTCCTGCTGAATAACCTGATACTCAACTCAAGCATGCCTTAAGAATCCTATACTAAATAAAGAGGAAAATATGTTATCTGGATGTTATTTTCACATTTCTATCTAGAAAGACTCTATCCATAAATTTACTTCGTTTCAGAGTTACAGATGCTGGAGATCCACCACTCAGACATGTCTCCTCCATCAGACCAACCAGTCCTAGAGAGGGGAAGGGTTACCTTTCAGACACTATTGTGGTGATACTCAGACATTATTTTAGGATTCAGCAGAGCCAAGATAAGTGGAATTTGAAATTGCTTTTGATGTTTCTTACATCTACAGCAATGAATGACACAACAGCTATCTTTTGTGATACATGTGAATCTGAAGATCATTATCATGCTCTATGTACCGAAAATTTCATTTTAAACGTTCAAGTTTAAAAATTAAAAATTTCATTTTAAACGTTCACTACCTCAACCAGTTTCATCTAGCCAAGACCAAAAGGGAACTGCACAAAAGCTAAAGGCAGTATCTTCTGTGTCCTTTTTTATTACTACAATACACATACTACAGAATATCTAAGTATATTGTTTCTTATCTGAAAGGTATTTTCCTTGGCCAACAGAATTTTCTTAACCTTTTTTAAGGGAACAGATTTTCAGATATTTGAAATGGCAAACTGTTTTATGAATTATGCTAAGTTTCAAAGATTATTTTTCATTGTAAAGCCTTCTCTCACTGGTTGTAGCAGAACAGAACCAAGACTGTATTTATTTTGCAATGATATTTCTTGATAATAGCACAGGACATGAATAAACACAGAATTTCAAGCTCCCTTTGCTTCAAGTGCAAACTAAACTAGGTATCAAGAACAGTTAGATCAGAGGCAAAGGAATAATGGGAAAAAGTATTTAAACTTTCTCATAGGCTTTATGATCAAAGACAAAATCCAGGGTGATTAGTAGAAGCAAAGATGAGATGAACTTCATTAGGCCCCTACCACTGAAAGCCCTAATGTTCTTTGTTTTATAAAGCACATCTGGGTATTCTCTACCCTTAAAATTACACCCATTTCTCTAAGTATTATCATCCCACAGAAAGTGAATCGAAGTACCAGAAAGAGAATTATTCATGTGGCTTTGGACTTCTGGGTGAGTTGGCAACAAAATCAAATTTCCAGCGTTTCAGGCTGCAACTCTGAGCAAGCAACTCTCCCTCCCACTGCACTGATTTCAACCTGAGCATTGGGATGAATAAGAATTGCATTGCTGAGAAATACCAAGAGAACAAAAATTGTGAGCAAGAACTAGCTGAGATACACAAGTCAACTTCAGACAGCTTAAGAAAATTCCAGCTGCATTGTTTAGGCAAAGCTAATTTCACCCCTAAGACTGAGCTTCTTATTAAATCACTGAGTATGAAAACCAACACACAAACATATATTCATTCTACAGATTCCATTAAATCGGTTGGGTTTCAGTGAAGCACAACCACCTCACCTCTCTTGGTGCTTTTCCTGTTAATGTGAAATAGGCAAAACATCCAGTTCAGCCATGAAACCCATCTGAGCAGAAGGGCAGTGGTTCCTCCCAGGGATACCCAGTGTCCAAGGGATGGACAGGAAGGGAATCTTCTAAGCAGAGACAGAAAACCCCCAAGCAAAATCTGAGTTCGTGTTCACTGCATGCCACCACTGAATATCAAAAATAACCACTCATCTTTGTGAGATACACTAAGAAATTTTCTCAGAGGATGCACCTCAGAGAATAAGACTGTCAATGCCAGAGAACAAGGGTTTTGCAGGTCTCTTTGGAAAACCAGTATATTCTTTATGTTGCCAAATCCTAAGAAATATTACATTAAGCCTTTAAGGGGCACTCCTAGTTGTAACCACTATGATTTGATAGAAATTCAGGGACAATGTGGCAAGATTCGATCAGACAAGATTAAAAGAATGAGAATATGGCACACAGAGTATTGACTTTGCAAAGACAAGCTGTAAAGCCTGAAATCACTTCCACTTAGCAGATGCAGTGTACCAAGACTTAAAATGCAGTACAGGAAAGTCTGGCTACTGATCCACAGAGTTCACCATAAACTTAAAGGCATCAGCAAACAACTCCTGCCTCAGAACACATCTCTAGAACTCCATCAAGATGTCAGATGTCTGCTGTACTCTCAGCTCCCTCTACAGTGTAGAGAATAAATCAAAAAGATTGCTGGACTCCTTGGCACCTTTACAGATTGCTCTAAGCACCTGGGTTTGAAAGAAAGATTTTGACTGTCAAAATTTCTTTACGTATAATCTCCATACACATTTGAAGGGCAGAAGTTTTCAAAATTTACAGCCATTCTTGTAGATCAAGAGGACAACTGAACCCAGCCATTCAATTTAACAAGTGTCACAGCTCACAGCAGTGACAGAGATGCATCTGAAACTGGTGAAGGAAGGGTTAAATCAGTTGTCACTTGGTGAAATTCTGACATTGACTTTCATGTAGATACTTGGCTACCAAGGGCAATGACAAACTGTGGTGGCATTCAATGACCTTTCCTCCACACCTAGTGCTGCCTGACAGAAAGACTTAACTTAGTCTGTCAATTATAAATTGCCACTCTGCTCGCACTCTGATCAACTAAATCACCTGAGATATTAAAAACAAAACCTCCCCTATACCTGCCTTGGCAGGAAGTCTCATGAAAACATTCATTGTTGGGTAAGTTTTTGAGCTTGAACCAATCTTTTACAGCTGTGATAAATCACTGTTACTACAGTTTGTGTGACTGCAAATTTATCTTAAAGTAGATGAAATCACATTTCCAGTTATGGCTTGTACTACAAAATAAGATTGTTACTCTCGTAAACCTTTTAAAGGCTGTTGCTAGGGCCAATTTCAGAATTTTAAGGACCTACTGCTGGCCCTAGAGCCTGAAATCAGATACTTGCACAGCTCTAGCATCTGTTTAAGTTCACCTGAGAAGAAAGAGGGGAGGAGGAGAATAATATTAATAAAATAGCAAAGTTAATGCAAAACAACTTCCTGAAATGGCTTGGACCTGAACTGAATGAGAGTCAACTACCAACCTCATTTGGAGAAGGTCAATAGAATATAAAAACCATTGAGGATGCAGTTAACACCACCTGACCCAGCAACACAAGTGTCTTCAACATTTGATAGACTTCACCACAAACACTGATTTTCTCTATAAAAAATTAGTGCTTTTCAGAATGCCAAACCTAGAGTTATTCTTTTTTCAATTTATCTCTATTTTACAGGTTTACAAAGTTTGTGACATTATTAAAGCAAGTCACAACATTCTCTTGCATGTGACTATAGAGCAACTATCATAGGGCTGCTCTGTACATTGTACTTTTCTCTTTTCTTGAGACACCTCTTTCATCTTAGGTATTATTTAAGGTTTTTATACATTTACAGACTGAAAAGAGTATTTTTAAAAGAGGTTTAAAAACTCTAAGACTGTCTTCATAACTGAGCCTGACACTTTCACTCATGTTAAATTCTACTGATCTAATACCAGAGCCTCACTGAAATCTAGATCAGTTTAGAAATGTCCTCACACATTTCTAGGCAATTGCTCCCCGCAATTAACTCTTTGCTCAGAGATATAATATTCTCAGAGCACCCATTTTACCAGTGCAGAATATCTGCATATAAACTTTGGAAACCATCATCAGGATAAGCTCAGCTCAGCCCCTGAGGGAAGTCTCTCACCATCTACGTGAAATGTGGAGGCAAGGTCCTGGACTGCAGGCAACAGCCAGAACAGGGCAAGGGAAGAAGATCCAGGACAGAGGCACTGAGGCAAATAATAGGATTAGACTGAAATTATAAAAGTGAATTCACTTGTTATCACTTTCTCACACTTTTTAGACTTAGGCATTCTCTGCAGAGATGCCCAAGAGACAGATACTTTAATGAATGCCCCAGCAAGTTTCACCATACTCACCACCATCAAATAAAGAACAGATGTAGTAACCTAACAAGAGGTACCTCACTTCAACTACTTGATCACCCTTCTTCTAAAGCATCCGTGGTTGCAATTTTATCCAAATGATACACCAGAACTATAAAAAGCTCCTTGGCCTGCAATCTGGATCATCTCACTCCCATCTGTAAATCATCAGCTAACCACTCAATAATCAGCAGTTACATGCTTTAGGTAGCAATTTATTTCATAATTTTGAAAAAAATATGTACAAAATTATTGTGGGCTTTAAGAGGCATGCAGGAATAAGATTAACAAATTTCTTATTTAGCTTGAATATAACTTAAATGACATTGTCTGTTAAGGTGTCTACAAGCTGTTGATTGATATCAACAAGCTTATACAGTACATGTGACACTAGTTTATTTATATTTCTTTAAGTTAGCCACCAGGTTTTATAAGCTGTATTAGCCCACGGCATGTACCATTCATGAGACAAGTAAAATTTCTGGCCACACAGTTTATTCCACAGCTTTGCAGCTGCACAGTTCAGAAAGAAATAGTGAAAATACATGTGTACAAACCACAACTAGCCCCATTCATTCCCAAATGCATTATCACTTAAAGAAGTGAAAATTCCAGTATCTTACTTTATAACACACAGCATAACTTAAAAAGATAAAACAAAACAAAACCAAAAAAACCCACCCCACTAAGTCTGCATTCCAAGTGGCCTTGGTTCTTTTCAACACTCACTGTTCCCAGAGAAAGCTATCAAGCTCCTAAGAGTTCCATAAGCTCAAAATAAAGGTCAAACTCTTGGCCATACTGCTTTGGAATGTTAAGTCTGTAAACTAGGCAAAGTATTTTATATACTTACAGGTGGTTTTGATTCTATAATAAAAGGAATTTAAATTCCTAAATCCTACAGTGTTATTATGAAACTTTAAGACAGTTTGCTAAACTTCAACAATGTGCCTTTATCTTTAAATTCTTTCAGATTTCCTACTATGTTTAAAGAGAAAGAACTTTCATAAGGCTGATTAAAATTTTCCTAAGCTATATAGTTTCATAAATATGTTTTCATGAAGAAAGAAGAGCTCTTGAACTTGAGATGGGCAGCTTTTGAATCCAGAAATTCAATTTCCTTAGAGAATATCCAAAAACCACATTACAGGAAGCTATGGTTCCTGACTTAAGGGACGTGGAGGGAAGGAAAAAGTAAAATAACAAGATGTGCAGCTGACCTGAACCTGCCAAAAAAATCAAAATAAATATTACCCTGCATATATTGTCCCGAGCACATGTTGCATTATAAACAGCAGCTGGCAGGCACCAATAAATAAAAAGGGTATGAACTTTGTTTAATATGTCTACACTTAGCAAATTATCAAAACAAAACCAGCAGCATAAGCTATCTGATCAGCATTCAAAAGGGTTCTCTTCCATTTTCCTGACATTTCAAATTCATTTCTGATTGCTTTTGCCAATAAACAATACAGAAATATAGGAATTATATTAATGATAATATTGTACACTGACAAATCTGTTTCTACCATGTGAAGTACTGCAGACTTTAAAGACATTAAAAAAGCCCCACATTACTTAAAGTCTGTCCTCAGTAAACTTGTTACTCCAAAGCATCAATTAATGTACCTGCAGCCATTTAATCTACTCCAGTGTTAACACATTTTCTCATTGCACATTTCTTTTTCCAAACCTCCTTTTAAAGCATTATCTGCTCTGACGGTGTCAATCCCTGCATTCAGATCCAGTTTACACAGGTATACCAATTTGTCTTTGATATCAACTAAACTTACTGCTTCATCTAGGTATTTCTATTTCAATCAAAAAACTTTGTCTCAGGATATTAAACTTGCTTTTATTTATTATACTGCAGTGGAAAACATTTTTGAAAATGGTATTTTTCATAAGTTATACTTGTACCATACTTAAATTTCACTTCCTTTACTTCAACTGCATTCCAATTTCACTAAAAGCCCCCTCAAGTTTACTGCTCATTATATCCTGTCAATGCACTGGTTTGCTCTTTATGTCAATGTAACCAATTACTCCCTCTTTGCTTGCTGGGGATGATGTCTCTATTCAGTTGTTCCAGGTTCATTTAGGTCAAAGAAAGGTAAGAAGAGCTGTAAGCAGTCATTATGCAGTCCAAGTGTCAGAATTAACAGATTAGGGTTTTTTGTACAAACGCAAATATTATTGAAGCACAGAAAAGGAGAAACAGAAGCTTGGTCTTTCACAATTAACTGGTTTAGTAAAATTATTTAAATGGTTTTTGTTGTTTATTACAAGGAGAAACATTGCTACATAACAAAATGTGTGTATTAAAAGAAATGAAATTAAAAATGGTGGGGTTTATTCCAGGAGGAATAAATAACGGGCAAATAGTGATTTTTCATCAGAACTCAGTAGATAAAAGTGCAAAATGCAAACAGCTTGCAAATACCAAGTGTGGACCAAATCCTGACAATCTTTATGCCTGCCAAGGATAACATATGCCTACCTCTTCTTTCCTAGAGATAAAATAAAAATTTTACTTTTTCTAGGTTCAATGCATAAGTATCTAATAAAAACATTAAAAAATGATTTTTTATAATTACTGGTGTGTAAAAAAACCACCCTGCCACTAAAGTATTTTAAAATATGTTCTTCATTTAATTCTCTTCTCTCCTAACATACACAGTTAAAATCCATGTTCTTACAACTACATGAAAACAAAATTCAAGACCATTTTGATATATCAGCATCGAAGAGGTTTCTTATTTCTTTATACTTGGAATGTCTCTTTGAGGGTTAGTTCATTGGAACTATTGGTCTCCCTCTGGGAATCATTTTTTCTGGTCTCCAGACTTGCAAAATATTATTACTGTAATTAACATGTATTTGAAGACTTGATATTACTGCATTGCCTTCAAAGTCTACTGAACACCTTGTACCAATCAACTTATTCATGGAATAAAATGACAGAGGCAAACTCAGAACCATGCTGATCCAACACAGCAATCCAAAAGCTATCCCATATAAATCCATCTGAAAAAGTTATGATTTTAATTCTTCTGTAAGAGTTGCAGAACTGAAGCAGTACTTAAAAATCCTTGATAATTTTAGCATCTTTTGCCTCCCCATCTACTTCTCAGATCATTTACGAAACCCAGCACATCTTCGTGGTACTTCATAAATAAACAATAATGACAACTTTTCATGCAGAAACAGTCGAATCACCAGAGCATATTTGTTCACATCCATCAAATTCTTATCCTTAACTGACATTGAGGACTGCACCTGTAATTTTTAATTCATAATTCACCATCTGAAGACATCACTGTCACTCCCCTTAAGTTCATTTTCCTCATCAGAGCCTCTGTCACCAGATCAACATTTTGATGCAGAGAAGGAAGCTACTTTTTCCAGGTGGATTCAGACAGGCAGGACTGGACATCAAAGCTGACCAAGAAGGTCCCAAAACCTTCCTGAAATGGGATGTGATCCCAGCTTTGCCAGAAGATGAGAACAACTAGCCAGCAAGCACATGAACTGGGTAAGAACTTCACAAAAGCAAAGCAGTGCACAAGTATTTTCTTAAGTGTGTTACACATATTCTAAGGTACAATTACTAAGCACTCCTGTGGCTGCCTGGTTTACTTTTAGCGTCACCTTGTTGTACGTAGTAGGCCAGAGTTACTGTGGCTGGTGTCAGCCATAGTGAGAAATCCATTTAGAAGTGTTAGGTAGGTTACAACTAAAACTGCTCCAAAAGAAAAGGAAAAAACATGGGAAAAATTTCCTTTCCTACCATCTTCTATGAAATATAATTCTTCCAAAAACAAATACATCAGCTAAGGAAACGTTGCAAGGAAAGCAGCTTCAACAATGTAAAAATTAACATATTTATTTAAAATTTATCCATTCCGAATGTTTAACCCTGAAGGTAAAGGGCCCACTTCAACGGGGCCCCACAGGGCTGGCTGAAAGGCAATAAGATCACTCTTGAAACTCAAGTCTGGGACCCACGTCCCCATGGCTGAAGCAAACAAGGACAAACCGAATCCCCAGACTGACCTCACAGCAGTGATTCTCTCTCCCCAGGATCCTTCTTCATGATCCTCTCATTCCCTCTCTCTCAAAGCTCCTCCTCCTTCATGATTATCCTCACCAGCTAACCCACTCCCTTTTAGCACACTTACCTTTATTGGATATAGCTGTGACCCATCAGGGGAGTTCCTCCCTTTTCAAATACCTTAATGACTTCAAAATCCACTATCCATAACACTGGAAAACAAAAATTACTTAGCTTAATTTTTTTAACACTTCTGAATGCCTCTCACTGTTGCTATTTCATATTATATTCAACAAAACTTTCAGTGAGTGACAGTACAGGTGATCCCAGTAATTACACAAAATCATTCCACCATGGCACTACAAGGTGTAGAATTAGTTCACCTTCATGAGCTCAGTCATGCCATAGACAGACAAAAATACTGCCCACACAGACACAGGGCTTCCAAGATGTGGTGCATTGACCTGGTCTGGACACCAGGTGCCCACCAAGCTGCTCGATCCCTCCCCTTTCCAGCTGGACAGGGCAGAGAAAATAAAAGAGAAAATGACTCGTAGGTTGAGATAAGGCACTTCACTGAAGCAAAAGTGAAAGTTTGTGCATGCAGAAGCAAAGAGGGGGAAAAATGGTTTATTCCCTACTTCCCACCAACAAGTGATGTTCAGCCACTTCCTGGGAAGCAGGGCTTCAGCATGGCCAGCAGTTGCTCCAGAAAGCAAACAATGCAATAACAAATGCTCCCCTATCTCTGCATTTCCTTAGATTTTATATCTGATGCACACAGTAGAGAACATCCCTTTGGTTAACTTGGGTCAGCTGTCCCAGCTGTGTCTCCTCCCAGGATTTGCCTCCTGATGGAGGGAATGTTGGAGACAGCATCAATGCTGTGCCAGCCCTGCTCAGCAGCAGCCAAAACACAGAGGTGTTCTCAACACCTGTCTAGACACCAATGCAAAGCACAGCACTGGGAGGGGGAAAAAGTTCATCTGCCATGGGAAAATGAACTCCATCTCAGCCAGACCCAACACACAAGAACACTGAGGAGTGTTGTGTACGGAGATAACACAGAATCCCTCCCAATTTCTGAACTAATATATAAAACTCTGTCATGTAATTTTCAAGTACATGTAACAGGGCTGTGAATTGGCCAGAGCTCTGTGGCCATGAAGATGTGCCCAGTCCCTTTGCTCCCAAACAGAACCCAAAGGTCCCTCTACTATGGAAGACAAACCAGGAGTAAGAACGGGTTAACCCAGACCTCCCCATGTCATTGCCTTCATACAAGAGGGAGAATTTTATGGAGGTATTCCTTGCTGTTTGACAACTGTTTTTTTAAAAACTCATTGTGTTTCATTTGTATCAAAATCTCCACCACCACTTCTGCTCTTTTGGCAGCCACCACGCTGTCCCCATGCCGGTGTCTCGTTGAGTTCAGGACATGAGCATGCTTTCAATGCAATCCTGTTCATTCCCCCTCCTGTTTGTGCTTTGGTTTGTGGCACAATGCTGCCTCCAAGCATGCTGATGGGATTTCTTGTGGGTGAAATCAAGTTCAAGCTCTGCTCCAGGAATGCATCTTATGCCTTTCAGAAGGAGAGGAGCACTCAAGTCTGCAAGACCAGACTAGAGCTAGTCTGAAATAAATACAAACACACATTCCCCTTCATCCCCAAAGTACGTAAAAAGGAGTTCTACAGCAGCATCTAATACTCCAGAAACCCCTCTGGGACGGACACCCACTCCTCATCACCAGCTCCTTCGCCCCACAGACCCACAGTGCTGGCTGTGTTGGAGCCCTGAACAAATGCCCTGGTCAGCCAGGCTCCTGCTCACCATCTGCCCTCCTGCTGGCCAACAGGCACCTGGACATCCCAGGTGAACAGCCTTTACCCCAGGAAAAGCCTCCAGGCACAATAAGGCACCGTACCCTCTTGCCCTCAAACATCATCACAGCAGCTTCTGTAAAGGAAGGAAGTAATTCCTTCTGATCACCATCACCCTCATCCCAAGGGATGTCAGATGAAAATACAGGCAATAAACACAGGAGAAGATCAATTAATTTTACTTGCAGATTACTGAGGTTCCATACTTGGCTGGAATGCCTTGGAAATATTGAAAATATTGAAAACCCGTGACAAGTGACCTCCCCCAAACCCCACCCTCTCACACCTTAGCCCCAAGCCACACAGACCCATCATTCAGTCAGGCCTGGAAAAGCAATGCAGGGATGCTTTCGTTTATCACCAGGAGCTATTGCCATTTTATCACATTATCTGTGACCTCTTACACATAGAATAAATTCTTTGGTATTTCCACTACAACGTGTGCAAGAAACCCAGCACAATCATTCTTCTTTGTATCACTGTAATGGGAGAAAATGGCAATGACATGATAGGTAGATGTACAAATGCAGTAAGGCTGAAAGAAGTACAGATTATCATTAAGCCCTACCTCTGACAACTAAAGAGGTATCCAGTATTTCCCTGAAGGATGGTGTTCCACTGTATTGACAATGGCCATCTGAATCTCTATGATATTTAGCAGTTTACTTCTTTCCTACAAGCTATGCATCACTGCTTCCTCTAATTTTTCTTTTTTCCTATCATCTCAAAAATAATAATTCTGCAACCTAAATTCATACTTTTCAAACGACAGAATTCAGAGACATATTTGTCCAGAGGACCAACAATCTCACTCTCTAAGGTGCTTTGTTTTGTGAGGATTTTAACTGTTTCTAAATATTGAATGACATTTATGAACACCATCAACATGTGTCTTAACAGAGGTAAAAATGACAGAGTTAGCTATCAAAGTACAACATGTATCATTTGTATCATAAATAAAAAAAATTTTCACTTGCTTTCAACTACACTTTATGAACAACAAATACTACAGATAAAAGCATAAATTGAGCTTTAGACAAGACTACAGATTTTGGTAAGTGCTAAAATTAAGTCAATGTGCACATTGTGTAGAGTACTCAAACCAGAAAGCAAATACTGTAATATTGCATTTCTGTTACAGACTATACATTTCTTATGGTAAACTTAAAAATTGTATTTTGAGTATCTTTCAAAATAGCAAAGCAAGGAACATTCTTTTATAAAACAAATCTTGACTTTGAATGCTGAACCAGTTACAGAGTTGATTTCTCACTATAGAAAATGGGAATTTATCTCTCTCAAAACATGATTAAAATGACTCAAGTACCGTGCTATCACTTGCACAAAAGGAACTATTGACGTATTTCTGTCAGACTGGTATGAGCAAGATTCCCCATTCTATATTCATTAAAGTAGCATCTTAGTCACCTTGAAAGAACACAGAACATGTTCTGCATTCTCTGTTCTTGACAAAAATCCCAGAAACTGCAACTATCACTCTCACCAGGCTCATAATCTAAGTGCTTAAATATACAACTGATGTGTCCTGGGAAGAATTAAATTCAGAAAAAGCTTGTTTTAAGTCATTCAATATCCTTTTATTTTATTAGAAATCCCCAGAGTACAACTTTTGCTACTCATGTGCCAGCTCCTATTGTCAGCTTGTATTTTCTCAGCTTGGCTATTGTCAAGATTTATGGACAATAACATTTGGACACATACTCCATCAAAATGCTGTATAAATACATACTGTATTAAGTAAGTCTTGCAATCTTTGCTCATACATGCTGTACCATAAGCCCTTTCCATACAGACCTCATTAATGATGCCATTAAACTGATGTGACTTCAACAAGTCCTTCCTGTGAAAATGGTACCTGTTTGCAGAAATGGGCAGCAGCAATAATTTTTACCAACACCAGAGAATCAGGACAGCATCTGGAGAGACTACACATGAAGTGAAGACCTCTGAATAGGGGAAGGCAACAGCAGCTTCCTTTAATGCCTGCAGCATGGACACCATAAAAACATTTCAAGATCCTGCTACCGAATTCTGGCAAAGGACTTTGCTCTTGAATACTTTTATAATGGTTTGCACATTGTCTTAGAAAGCCAGTTTTAAGTTACAGAGGAGAAAAAAAACGTGCTGGCTTCAAGTGTTATAAATGTTTTGTGGGGGGGTTATTTTTTTTCATTTTTAAACATAAACTTTCCCCTCAGCATATGCATCATATCTCAATTAAATTCCAAATTATTAGTGGCTGTTTTACACAGCAGGAAACTCAATTCTAGCCGCATCATGAAACCCCCTCCCTATATTTTTACTTTACAAATTGAAACAGCAGTAATTTGTCCAGAAAGCATTTGTGATTAAAAAACGGCCAGCATTAAGATTTCTCCTTTCCTCTAATGCCTTGGATTACTCTCATGGCATTAGAATTTTGGTATAATACAATGTATATACTCATACCCATTACACAAGAGATGATCCATCAATAATACAAAAAATAATCCTAGATTACTTAAGAATTTACCAGAATTTACTGGTGAATCTTCAGGGTGATTTATATGTTCTTTTAAACAGTTGTCATTTCAGTAAGTAAAATACAGTCATTTTGCACACACAATGTAACCACAGATTCTCCAACTAGCTGTAAGCTTGATTGAAAGTGATATGAAAAAAACAGACATCTAACTTGTTCAGCCTGTGTTTATAAATCATAACATACTAGTTTCATTGTTGCATAAATTATTTTTAAAAGTACTAAGAAAGTCTAAGAGGAAATCTTTTTAATACGGCTAAAAGGTCACATTTCCTAGTACAGGAAAGAAGCAGTGCCAAATTACAGAAATAACTTTTTTTCTTTTTTTATTTAAAATACAAGGTACAGAAGAAGACCTTCAAAACAGTAGCTACTGAAACATTAAACTTAACGAGTAATTTAAAGATCAAAGAATGGTAACATTCAAATCACAAAGCTCTTCATGACTTTCATCTCTGCAATAAAGCTGCTATACACTGACTTAGAGCTACACTGGGTTTTAGCAGCATCCCCTTTACCAACACCCACCACTCAATAAAAACAACTAATGGCAGCAACAGATAGGGAACGCAGAAATACAGTTCATTACAGAAGAATGTAGACACAGTGATTATCTTTAAACTGCAACTTCTTACACTAATACCTTTTGTGTGGTCAGTATCTTTTAGGTAAAGTGACAAGGATTAAATTTGATGGAGAAACTGACTTAGTTGTGCACCATCAAACAATAAACAAACACCATTAAAATCACCGGGTTTGACATCTCAAGAGTTAAATTCGATCCAGAGTATTTGGCAGAATTCAAAGCAGAACTATTCACAGATGAAGTACACCTGGTGAACACGTTTGCCAGTGTCAAGCCAAAAGACACTTGGAAACTCTCCAGTGTTGAGTACTTCCAAATACACAGTGTACTACTGTACAGTCAACAACACTATTTTGATACTAGCAGGATTCTACTTCTGTATTAAAAACAATGAGTCACATGTTTACAAGTACTTTACTAGATTGGCAGCTTCTACCATACAGAAAGAAACATTGCATAGATTGTCCTGGTATTTCTACATACAAAATTTCTATACCCAAAACCACTGAACTCATGGGTCTGGCAGAATTCCTGTAAGTACATGTGAATGCATACTAGAAGTAGATTTTCACCAGGTCACTTATTTTAATGCCCAGAAGAGACAATGTGATCACAAAGCTAAGAACTCCTTTCAGTAATAAACATGTCAAGCCACTAACTTGTTGAAGTTTTACAATACTCAGTCTTAATTTAAGAAGGTAAAAAGTTTCCATTACAGTTCTTATGTATTCCAAAGGTTAATTACTCTCACTTAGATTTTCATTGGCATTCTTATTCTGACTTCATTTGTTTTGAGTTCTCAATAACTGTATCTTATTATTTCCCAAATTAAAATATCTTTGGCATCAGACAGCCTTTTCTTTTGGGACATGATCAAGTAATCTCCTAACCTCAAACAAGTAAAACAGATTTATGAGAAGATATTCAAGGATACAGCACAGATTTTGTAGTTCTTAAATCATGCTTGAAACTAAAATGTAACCCCTTTTCCTGGTCATCTTTTTCTCGGTAGCAGCAAACAAAAGTAACACTCCTTAATTCTGATTTTTATTCCTCATTTTTGGATCCAAGATGATATCACTGCCCTTTTAGCACTATCACTCCAGGAACAGATGTTTAACTGATTATGCACCATTATAATTATTTCAGTGACACAGTTTTGGAACTGTTTTCTGGAACATGCAAGTGCAAACTATTTTCTTTGTTCTGGATGTATGACAACATTCTTGGCCATGTAAAAATGAATGCTGATCTATCGAGTTCAGCTTGCCAAGTGATCTGTGTTACTCATTTCACCTGACTCTGTCTTCTGAGAACTTTGTGTGTTCCATCTGGATCATCCATAAATACAGCATCAAGCCTCGGGAGCAGGTCAGACAGGAATCCTTGTAATTCTGTCCTGTCTCCAACATTGGTCAAGAGAAGATAGGTGAATACAAAACCACAGTAAGAAGCTCTGCAGCTAACCTACTTTTAATTTCTTATGAAACGCCAATAATTTGTTCCCTCCTCAGTCCTATAATACAGAAAACAGTGCATAATGTTCCCTATTTACTTTTAAAACACTCTAGAGGTTTTTAGGAGAAAAGCCCCTCAGCTATTCATCATTCCTCACACACAAGCTTTCTCACAACTCTGCATATTCTACACCTTTCCCTGTCCTGTTATGCCATTTTGACATGGAAGAATCAGTGCTCAAGATGCAGGTGCACCACTGTGGGCTTACACAGCAGGAACAAGATGTTTTATTCTGTCATGCATGTTGACTGCTCTGAGTTTTCCTTTTCACAGGGTGTATCTTGCCTCCAGAGCATCACTCCTGCAGATAACAAGCGCCTCATTCACAGCCAATCAATGTGTAAGCAAAGTCAACATGATCCAAACATCCCTTTCCACTTAGCATTTATCAATGCTGAATTTAATCTGGATTTTATAGGACTCTTCCTCCTGATCACTTAAATGTACAGAAAATCACAGAAAAGCAGAGGAGGAAAAGACTTGGACAGTTAATGGAATATTCATAAGTTCAAGACTTAAACTTGTATTTTCACCCCCATTCTTTTGAACACCAGCAAACTAACCTCAATAAAATATTACTTGTTCAGTGATCTATATGTATTCTTCTGCAGAGTAACCACTATTAGATACAACACAAAATCAGACAAAAAAAAAAATTAACACAACACATGCAAGCTCAAAGTGAGCACACAATCCCCTATAGCCACTCAGGGCTGGGGAACCATCAGGACCCCAGAGAAGCCTCCACTGCTGCAGGACAGCCTTCAACTCTGGCTCACTGTCCACAACAGGCACATGTCTCCAGACCTGTACAGAGACCTTGGCAGCAGAGCTCTGTCTCTGATGACTGGGCAGGATGTCCTCTGTGCACTCTGCAAATCTCCAAACCACGCAGGCAGATACACGGAGGAAATAATCTAAATGTTAAGCACTTTGCCCTGCTGTAAAAAGCACCCAGTTGATGGGGTGTAAGCATGTGATAAGTCTGTCCCCAAACGTCCCATCTTTCAGGGTTAATCTGGCAGACAACGGGCACCCTGAATGGTCAAAACTGGCAAAGGCTTTCCTGCTGAAGGCTCAAGGAGAGCACTCTCCTACTCCTCAGTTACTGGAAGGTGGCTCCCATAATTTACAAGTTAAAAAACAAAACTAAAACGCCCTCTCCCCAAAAAAGCCAGTCAGCAGTACGGCACAAAATCAGGAAAATGGTGCAGAAAAAAGTAAAAAATAAAAGGTAAAAGCTCAAAGACAGTGATGAATCACAGGTTTTGTGGCCAGATGTTCAGAGAGGATCAGCCTCATGCATGTCCCACAGAAACAATGAGGAGAGACTATACCAAGGAGGGATCACTACAATGAGACTTCTAGACTGGCTAAGAAGTACAGCCCTGTGTAAAATAAAATCATCCATGTTTTTATGCACCTTTGTTTCCCCCAGTCAAAAAATTCAGGTTCAAAATCAGAGTTTTTCTACTTCTAGTTTCATTCATTTTCTTCCAGTCTCAGATAAATAGTGTCATGGCCCAAATCCAGTAAGTAACAAAATCTACTCCACTTCTTTCAGCATATAATAACTATAGAATACAGGGAAAGACAAAAGTGAAGCGTAGCTCAGTGTTATCCATCAGCAGAGTCATGCTGCAGTCTTTCTGAACAAATACAGTGCCAGCCTCAAGAACCAAAGAAACTTATTTTTAACAGCTGAAAAATGAAATTAAAAAGGACCAATAACCAGCACTCTATACCTTCTGAAGCCATTTACCTCCTCCAAACCTTTTTTCACTGGCATGCTGTTATTGCAATTTAGCAGGTTTTTTTCTTGGTCAGATCATCTCCCTCTCCACTTTCTGCAGTGCCAACAACTAAACAAAGCACAAAATACTGGCCTCAACACACAAGGAAAATTGAAGATGCTCTTATTGTTCAGGAATACAGGGGGAAAAAGGAAAATCTATCAATCTGACACAAGAAAACTAGGCCAACCAATGAGAAAGCTGACTTTGAACTTTTATTCATTTTTCAGTAATCCAAAATGTTAAAAGCAGGAATAGAGCTTCTTTTATTTTTCCTAGAAAACCAAAGCATTTTCCCATGGATTGAGTTAAATACAATGGTTTTGTTATAAAAATAAGTTTTATCACTATTCTCTCTTCAGTGTTGAAAACAGAAGAAAGCATACTATTACTAGGAAAAATTAACTTCAATTCCTGACATTTCATCACGCCCTTTCCTTTTAGCTTACTGCAAGTGACTAACAGGTAATAAGAGAAAAGCAGGGAGATAGAGTCCCCTACTGAAGACCAAACCTGGTCCATTCTCCCAAGTCTGAGAACCACATCAGCTCTGACTGAAACAAACGGGAACTCAGAAATAAACAAAAGCAGGATGGTTCCTTGCCAGCAGGCAGTTGAGCTGTGGTACTTCTTGCCATGGGATGCTCAAATGCAGGGAACTGTTGTGGGATCTGCAGTGGGGCTGATCAGGCTGTGGAAAAACAACCCATTTTGGTAAAACAAATGAACAGGAACTACATCTCTGATATGCAATGCAGACTAGAAGATCCTTGTGGAAAATATCACAGTGTTACTCTACTGTAGGCACCTGCTTTAAAAATGTTTAGACTGGAGATCCTGGGATATTCCATGGCTCTTCGGCCTGGTCCAGGACAGCCACATGAATTTTTATTAACGGTCCAGACTGCAAAAAATGAAAAACTGTAACCATAAACATTTTGAAACTCCATTTATCATATCTTCACTAATTCCAGAACAGTATTATTAACTGACAATTCACACAAAAGAGCAAAGCATCAAGTAAAAACAGCCAGGAAACCCAGCTGCCACAGTTCTTCCCCCTAAAGCTTCTTCCAAAGCTTTATTACCTATTCCCATTTCAAAGAGGAAACACCAACCACCCCAAAAGGCTAACAGAGTAACTAATCATATGGAATGACTGGCTCGACCTGTAATGCAGTACCACCATCTTGACAGAAACTCTCAGAGAAAAAAAACAAACCAACTTAAGTGCTATTAAATAAATGATTACTTGAGGGATTTATTTGTTTAAAACAATCACTCTGCTTCAGCTAAAGAAGTACTTCGGAAAGCTAGCATTAAAAAATTATTTGCTCTAATCTTTTCCAAACTGAAGCTTGGCATCTAATCTCTCTTCATTACCAAATAGCTTAGTAACCAAGTATTCCATTTGTAAAGTAGTCACAATAATAACACCAAAATAGTGGACCTGAGTTCTTCAAAGGTAACTACAGGAAACAAAAACTCAAACAGCATTTAATTACACAGCAAGTCAGGCAACAAACTCCCTTAGTCTTATTAAAAATATATGAAAATATATGGAGGGTATTTTCATATGAAGTTATTTCATCCCATTAGCAATACTGCACTATTACTTATTTAAATAAGAGATGTTGTCCTAGTCAGCAAGCTACTGTTCAACTGTGTAAAGTTGTTATGAAGGTCATTTCATACATCAATTCACTAATGGACTTGCTATTAAATACAGGCACAAATGAATTAATTAGAATTGTTTTTAAAATAATAGTCTATTAGAAACAAATTTATAATGATAACCAATAATCATGAAGTATTTTACAGCAGTAACTTCATTTACTCTTTATGCAGAATATTATAATTTATTACATTTATTTAGCTCAGGGTTATTTTTTTTGCTTCATCAATCTATATTGCTGACTCTTTATATTGTTATTTATAACTTTTAATTGTGCAGAAAGGGGAGATATTAGGAATAGTACAACACTAAATGATTGTTAATATGCTTTTCCCCCACATTTGAAGTCTTAGGAACTTCCTTTTTCATCCTTTTACTATGGAAGGGAAAGACAAAAACTGTTAGAAAATTTACTTTCCCTTTTTCTGCAAATCTCATTATTTTAAACAGAAAAAGAAACAAAGACATCAGAACCAGAATACCTGCTAGAGCTCCACAAGGACTAGCAAGTATACAAATACAGCAGGTAACATTTAACAAGAACAACAGTGGGCATTCATTTTGTACCCATTAAGTCATCAACATAAATACCAAACATCTACAATTCACATCAAGTCACTTTCTGATGTTCATATCTCAAATATTGTCCTCTTCTGCTCTTCCTCAGGTATACTTGGGGTCCACAAAAAGCTGCTCCTCAAACTGTGAAACCTTTATGTGACCCTACCAGCACTGGTGCTAATGAAAGGAAAGGAAAGCAAAGCAAAGCATGATTCACAGAAAAAGATGTCTTACTGCTCCACTGGTCAGACTTAATATTCTTACCAGCCTCCCAACATTAGAGGAAAGAAGTATTGAACTTCCCTCCACAAGACCCTTAGATGATACAGCCCAGGCAAAGAGCAGATGAACCTTCCAGGAGCCTATTGTTTACCAAACATGGAGGGATAAAGAAACAAACCACAGATATGATTCTCACACGCACCAGCAGTAACAGCTACTTGAATGTCTGGTGTCGTAACTCCCGCAGCTTGACTCTGTTTTCTGAGCACCATGTAATCCAAATTCCTTCACAAGTGTAGTATCGTACTTTGAAGAGTTACTTGAAGCATAACGTGACCAAATTTTGCTATTCTCCCTTTACCCCCTTGCTACAGGTGAGATGCTGTGTGACTGCACCGGGGACTCCAGCAAAACAAAACCCTAATGATGAAAATGTTGGTACAACAGAATTCATTAATGCCTTCCCAATTAAAAAGCCTTATAATGATGACATCAATTAATGAGAGATTAACACGTTGTTTTCTTCCAGTTGGGAGCAGGTTTCCGTTTATGGATTTTGACTGCTTCCTTTCCTGCATCCCCTGTGTAGTATGGATAGAAAAATATGTCTTTTCCAAAATTAGCACATACTTGTCGACTGTGCCTCAGTTGACAAGTGGCCATATTTCTCAGCCATAGCAGAGAACATTTCCTTAACCTGATCTAATTTCACATAAAGATTTATGATAATTATGTGAAGAATACTAGCTGTGTCACAGAAGAAATGGACACAGCCCCTTAAGCTTAGATTTGCGAATGTAAACTTTAGTTTTATGGCTAAAGAACTGCATGGAGAGTAACAGCAAACATTAATATTTCATCTTTACCACTGTAATTATTTGTGTTACACACATTTCACAGCTTTCCATGGGCAGTTGCAATAATGTTTGAATGTTGCCACAACTGGAAATTGGACTTTTCCCTTCTAAACAATACGCAATGCTGAGGAGGGAAAACAACTTTGATCATTGTGGCTGTTCCCTCTGATCATCAGTGGCATGTCTCGTGGGTCAATATAAAATCACTGCTTGACACAACCACTTTCAGACCTCTCTACTCCACTAGCTGCAGTTTTAATGATAAGCTCTAAGGAAGAAGAGCTAGAGATTCGAAAGATTTTTCTTGTTTCTAAGTTGTGTAATAGGATCAACTCCATCTGCCTGGCCCCAATTCCAGGCACGGCTGAACTCCAGGACTTAATTCAGATCTCTCTAAGGACCCGCGTCCTCGCCTATTTCAGCACCACTCAGCGAGTTCAGAAGAGAAGGGTAAAATGAGTCAAGGATCAAAGGTGATGAGGGAAGATGTAACAGAGGGGTTTAGAAAAGCAAAAGAAACTGGGAAGTCATGCAAGACTAAAGAAGTGGTGGAGCCCGTGCGCTGAAAGCAGAGCCTGCAGCACACGGCAGCGAAAATGCCGAGGCTGGCACAGAAGTGGAGCAGGGCAGAGCACCAAGAGCAGAGCTGATGAGGAGGGAGACGGGTTCCTTACTGTTTTAGAAATGCACTGGCAGTCTGCAATTCATATAATCAGTGAACAAAAACAAGATGCAGCTCAGAAGAAAAAATGGGCAGAAGTATCAACAGTAATAGGAGTTAAAAAGGAAAGTGCAGAATTGAAAGATTCAGGGAATGCGACAGATGGGATAAAGTAAAGAGGATGGTGCATGGAAGACCAAGAACTAAGCATTTTTCTTAGTAGTGCAAAATTCCCCAGATAGGACACATGTTAATGTATAAAAATTCATGAGTTAGGAGTTCACAGGAGTTGGGAGTGCTGGCAAATTTTATTCCTCAAAATTGATAACACTTTTGTTTCGCTTCTCCCTCTCTCTTAAATGCTTGTAGGTTTCCTGTTGTGCCAGATTGTGCCAGCACATTCCATTAGAAAAATCTTTCCTAACATTTCAGTATACTTCCTGTGAAAATTCTGTAAAATCTAATCTAGTAAGAAAGTTGATCACAAAGAGATTATGATCTCCTTCCACCCCTCCTCTCTCAAAGAAACCGGTACCATGCACATTAATTTCTAATGCAAATATAAAAATAAATGTTGCCAGGGCACTACGAATATCCAATAATGTTATGTTCAATTTTTCCATTATGTTTTTCTTCACATTTTCCAGGCTTGATTTTGTTATTACGAGTTTTAACCTTATTTTCCATTCTATGATACTGTTTGTTCTTTTCTCAAGTCACAGTACACATCAAACCTTTACCCTCGCAATTCATACTTTTGATTATAAAACATGAGTTGTCCGGGACAGGCAATCCCATAACATAAAGAGAAAGGTTTGATGAAGAGACATCATCTTGATTGCTATTAATTCTTTAATAAACAAGGCGAATCATAAATGTTCATAATTTAGAGACCTTGAGTTATCAGGTTACTTGAAAGCCATAAAGATACCTTAATAACATAGAAAATCCATTAAAACCTCATTGTGTGTTGTACCAAGCCTACAGTAGAGATGCTGAAAACACAGCCCAGCGTCCTTCCATCCTCATGAGTTCTGATGAATAGCCATGCAGCAAAGGCAAGCTTAAAACCTAAAATTAAAAGCATTTGCTTACTTATGCACAGCTATCAGCAAATCCAGATTCTATATGATCTAGGAATCAATCTCAGGTTTTTGCAAAGACTTACAGGTCTGTGAGCATAACACACAAACCCCTGTGCGCTTGTGTTAGTGGCAGAACTGTTTATGCATTTGACAAACTGCTGTTCAGATAAGATGATATCCAGCTAAGTACAGAAAAGAAACTGTCAACAACTCTGCAAGACTGTAACAGAAATTGCAAAAGAAGAGCTTTCTTGACAAACCATACCATCAGAATAGTCTCAAATCAGTCCCAGGCATGAAAGCACAGTTGGAAATGATTTTAGGGGAAGGGTGAAGAATGGCATGTTGCCACAAGAGTAAGAACAAAGCCTCAACTGTGTTCCCTGTATTACATAATTGCCAAAGTAGATGAAAAAATGTTAATATTATAGATAATACAGAGGTTTTAGCCCAATTATATTTGACAAGTCTAGAACTAGACAGCAAACTTGTAACTGATAGAAAATAATCACAGTTGACTGGATAAGCACATACCCAACCTTTTCATGGTTTGTTTGCTTTTATTGCTGTGAGGGTTTGGATATTCCATTAGAAACATGGAAAGGGAGGAAGTTTAGAATCAATAGGCTATTTTTCAACAAAATCTAAGTCAAATGGCATAAATAGCAATTCTTGAAAACATTCATCAATATTATTGAGTAGTGAAAACCAAGCTGGCAAAAGGCCTGGCTCTCAGACGAGCATGAACAAAGGGTGTAAGGTGCAGTTACACAAATGTGTGTTTCCTATTGGCTGCTAGAGCAGAAGTTCTGCCTTGGTAAAGATACTCTGCCCTTTAACTTTCAGATTTATGCCAGCTCTGCACTATAAAACCAAGGCAAAAGACATCAGTGAGGCAAGTAGGGATGGATAAGCTGGAATTTGGCTGAATCCAATAGTGGCAAAATTTGTGATGACAGAGGGTCTCAAATAGGGAGAAATTTCACACAAAACCATAGTTTTTCTTCAGCTTTTCTGCCCAGAAAGTTTCTGGGTCTGTTTTAACAGCAAAGTAACAAATGGGCTTCTAGCATCACAGGGGTTAATGTGATTCTGTTCTTGTAAAGCTTTTAACATTTAAATATTTGTGATTTTAAAACACTGGGGATGCAGAAAAAGGACAACATATATAAAACTTTAAACCTTTGGAGTTTCCTTTTAATAATAGAGTTTAGACCCCTTTTTTCTGGACCTTCCCCCTTCACCTCCCTCCTAACCACTCCATCACTCCCTACTCTTCACCTCACCTCATATTTTATTATACTGTCAGGATATTTAAAAGTGGACAAAGAAAGAAAAATATACTTTGAGAAATGTTCCAGAATGCCTTAAAAAACCTAAAAAACAAAAAAGCATCACATTTTCAAATCTTTTAAGAACAATCCATTTTAAAGGATGACCATACTTTGGTCCCAAGGGCCAGCAACCCATGCAGCTTCATATAAAGGCAGATTCCATATGCATAAATCATCTGGCACCAACCCACTGCAAGAGATGCAAATACATACACTTCAGAAACTAACTTCTGTTGCACATATCTTTAGATTGATAAAATTAAATAGATTTTATGACTGTTAGGGCAAAATATATATTAAAAAAAAGAGAGCTAACAAGATATACTAAATCTCTTCATGTTTGAGGCAAACAAGGTCAGTAGCCAGACAATTGACAAATTATATCATATCATAGAACCCCAGCTTCATTTAGGGTTTCTCAACAGGTATCAGATCATATAGATATATATGATAAAACTCCCTTCTCACATGCATCACTCTCCCCCTGACTATCCTCACCAGTTCATTTTTACTTCAGGAATGAAACTAAATGAAAGATCACAATCCTGCAAATTTCCTACTATGTGACAAAAATAGGACTTGACTCCTACATTAAATTACCAAAGTAATAAACTGTTCAATACTGTGAAATAATTTTATCTGTTTCCAGATATTCTTATCCCATTCTGTTACACAAACTGCTTTCCTCAAAAAAAGTTACACTCGAGGAAATAGAAGCACCAGGACAATATATGGCACTGTTTTAACTCATGGCCTTTACAATTTAATAATGTTAGAGAAAGAAACTTCAGGATGACTCATATACCTTTAGAAAGTTATGGTATATGGTAACTATAAGTAGCTTTTATTGTCTTTTGAACATTATTTGCTATGAGAGTTCTATTTTCCATAGGAGATTTTTTTTCACACTCCTCTTGGGTTATAATCTCCAATTATGCCAATGCATCAGTTTCACCCAAAGAAGTCATCATTTGGAAGTGGTCACACTGCTAGTACTTCTCAGGTGCAGGTATATCCTTGTCAGAAAACACCAAACAAAACAAAAACGTTATGGTTGCTCTAGATGAATATATAACACGTATTATCATTAAAGATTAGACTAATACCTGAGAAATATTTCAAGACTTTTCATTGCTAGAACTTTCATCTTCTCCATACTGCTCTCCCCAACCATCTGTCCCAGACCAAGTCTTTGGTGTATTTTATGCAGGCTTCCCTATAAGGAGTTTCTTCCACAAACTGTTTTTTTCCTTTTTCTTTATTTAAGAGTTTCAGAGAAAGCATGTATAAATATGCATATACATAAAAATAATGGAGCAGGAAACCTGTTTCTTATTCTTTTTTTCTTGCCACTTTGAGTGAACACAGTAAGCTAACCAAGGTGAAAAAGTTTGCAAAAACCTTTATAACAAGAACCACCCTACCTTCTTTAATAATGCTCTTATTTACAAATTAGCAGTGCTATGTTAGGTCTCAAAACAATAAAGAAGAATGTGAGTTTTAAGACGTGGAAATAAAACTACTGAATAATATTTTTTGTACAGTCTTTCTTCAACTCTTTGTTTGCTTTGGCTCGCTTAAATGCTGAACTGTTTGGGACATAACATTTTTGTGATCTATTTTTAAAACAAGATGCTTATATTAAATAAACCATATTGATATATCCTAAACTGAATATAGGCATGTAAAAGACCAAACTGGACATGAAAAAAACACAGTAACGTAATAACTCTGAAGAAATTCCAGTGGACATGATATAATAAATGAATGTGACATAAAAGTAATTTTGGGACAGAGAAAAGTGGGGCAATGCTGCTTTCAGAAGACTATTTAATGTTTGTGAAGTGCTTTGAAGGTGAACACCCTTCATACATATTATGGCTATGGATCACCATTGGAGTCATGTAGCCCTACTCTGAGAATCTGAGGAATTTGAGACAACCTCTGATTCAAAGTCAGAAGAAAGGCTTAGACATAAAAAGTATGAAGAATACTATATGATAAATTTATGTGTAGTGTATGGCTTTATAAATTCTTTTCTTAATTTCTATTATGACAGTTTAAAATTGCACCTTGCAATAGGTCTATCTGTGGGTAAAATTTGTAAAAAATATCAATCATTGGTATACACCTTAGACTTCCTTTTGAATTGATGGAGGGAAAAAAAGTGAGGCTACTATCAGAAACTGATGGCATTTATAACTTCAAAGTATATTCTGCCCAGTGATACCAAGACACATATTGAACTGAGAACTTCCAAGATTAAAAGCATAGTTTTTAACACCACTTGACATGAAAGAACAAAGTATGTAAGTAACCTATCAATATATTGTCCAGTAGAGAAGCCAATCTGCTAATTCCTGAAATTTCAAACTGTAGAAGTTTCACATTGTAAAAAGCAGCAAAACCACATAGCCCAAATTTCAGCAACGCAGTCAAAAAGTTTACAACTAATTTTTCCATCAACATAGAAGATACAGAAGATTGCAAATAGTCTCATTCCCTAGAGTTACACTTTAACAACCCAATCACGCTGATGAAAAAAATAAAAAGTAAAATATTGGTTTCATACAAGAATTTTCAAGTATTCAACCACACAGTCTAAAATGAGAAAACTACATTATCCTGAAGTGATATGGCTCCTCCTTGTTGGGTCTACACTTCAGTGCCTCCTGAGAGTGAAATGGTGAGAGCAGATCCCATGAATTAGTGATTCAACAGCTGTATTCTTCATGGGGAAAAAAAAAAAGTAATTTCCTTTCTCCACCTCATCCCAAAATACAGAGCAAGAGATGCGTGTTGCAAATCCATAAGGACAGGAATCCCTTTTAACAAGATACGTGCAAATACTTTGTGAAGCTACAGCTAAGTTTTTTCTTTTGATCCACATCAAGCACACGAATCCTGTTCCCAAAGCAGTAAAATACTAAATAAAGACAGTGAAACAGAGTCCAGAACAAGGGGGCTTTTTGTTTGTTTTGCGGTTTAATATAAAATAAAGAGGAGAGAATAGGTGCCTTATCAGCTTACATTTTAATTTTATTTCTAGTGTGATTGTTTATCATCGGGAACATTCAGACAGTACTGAATAGCTCTAGTGTTCATATGATTTCAAAGAAACTCTGCAGACTTCCCCACCTTATAAGCTGGAAATAATTAGTCCAAACATGTCAAGAATAAGCATTTCTTCAGTGACTTCACACTAGTTTGCAGTCACTGTGTGTGATTGTGTCAGAAGTATTTCTAGTAGCAATAGTTCAGTACATCCATACCATGGAGCCTAAACTATCAAACTCAGACAAGGCCCACAGTCACTTAGGTGAAAGAACCTAAGCTACCCAACTCAAGCTTCAATTAAGCTACCAAATCATAACTTCTAAATTTGCTGGTAAGTAACATTAGTAAACATGTAAATGAGATGTTACACATCTACAGCTTCGTCTCTTAATGGCTTAAGACATAAAGTGGAGGGAATTCTCTTCCATCTCCACAGAGCAGTTACCAGAGTTTGGCTTCAATCTTGCCTTCCACAAGATCATAGCACAAGGGAACCAGCGTCCCTACATAATGAATAATCTGCCCCAAACCCCCCCAAATGTTTATAACATTGTTCCACTACAGTCCTACTGCATCTGAACGTGTATTTTTTTACTCACCTCTATATTTCTTAATTGCTAAAGCAATCCAAAAGCTTATGTTCCATATGTTAAAGATTTCTTTCTCTCTGTGGGCCCATAAAACTGAATGGAAGCAGGCAGCATCTACCAGAATATTCTCTTTTGCCTGCATCTCCTATGCAGCTACAAAAACAAATATAAGAGTGCTAATACTTGAGCTCATTATCTATTATTTTCTACAGCTGGCAAATCCCACAAGTGTAACTTAATTCATGAAAACCAGTTTCACCTGGGAACTCTTTGACATATTCAATCAAATTGTCACCTGTATGTTCCAGCTACTGAAAACTACTAACACAGATTTAAATTTTTTTTCCTACAATATTTAGCCTTAAATTTACTTCTGGGAAAGAAAAAAAAAAACTTCTCAAAAATGAGAAGAGAGAATGTAAGAGGAAAAGGGATAAGTTTATTTGATACATGGTGCTATACTTGTCCATGTGAAATACAAAAAAAGCCCCCAAACTGTATCTTTTATATCAACTAGGGCCAATTAATCAGCTCTCAGGTCAAGAGTTACTTGTGATTAAGTTTAAAAAAACTACCACAGTACCTTTCTAATGAGTTTTGAGCGTTACCTGAAATGAATGTGTTTAGGGTGATAGGATCAAGTTTGCTACTGGTGCCTTAAATCATACGTGTAAGCGAGCAAATCCTCCTACCTACCACTTCAAACACACCACCTCCCCTGTTCATCTTTCCTCACTTCTGTTTCCAATTCAATCTCTCTTCACTGCAGTGAATACATACTTCTGTTGATCTCATGGTCAGCCGGATTCATCAACTGGTACTTACCTGAGCAAAAGTTTCTTAAAAACCTAAATAAGCCCCCACAAATAAATGTTTAAGAGGAAAAACCTTTGCAGACATGCTGAGTGTGAGAGTTTCTATAGCTCTTTAACCAAGAGGAAAAAATAGTCCCTGCCTCCCCAAGACATCAACATTTTATAATTCTGTTGAGTACCACCTCTAACTACATAGCCAGTTACACAAACCATGGAAGTAGCAGTCAGGTTAAAACTTATGTTGGTAAGTAATGTAATACTCTAAACCAGCCTATTAAAATTTAGGAGGAAGTACAATTATTCTATCTTGTATAGAAGCAGAAGTTTCCTAAATAAATAATCAGCATACAGATAATCATCAAGTCACTCAACAGTTATAGCTAAAACTGAACTGGAGCATACACAGCACATCTGTACATTTACAGGCACAAAGCTGCCCAGATGTTATAAATTACTATCTTTACCAGTTTCATCCTGAAAGCGTTGACTTATAGAAAATGCACTGAACAGTGGAGATGTTCATAGCAGGAATTGTCAACAGAACTAAATTCAACAGTAAAAGATCTGTTGATATGTGTATGATCTGAAGGGTAAATGTCACAGAGCTATCACTGCTTGAGTGCATTACAGGGACATTACTTCCAGCTGTACTTGAGGATACAATCACAGAGTTTTACTACCTTCCTTACAACATACTATTTACTCAAGTTAAGCTATATGCAACAGGCAACAACGTATCATAACCTAATTCCTAGTTTAAAAGAAAAAACAACAACAAACCTTAACACCATAGCCCGAATCATTTTAAATTACCAGACAACTCTGAACGATATTGGAGACTTGGGAGTTTCGTACGGTCGTACAGAAATTCTACTTAGAAAAGGAGACAACAAATTCCAAACTTTATTTAGAGGAGACGAGAGAGGAAGGGGAAACCAGTTAGCGACACAGCACTCCAGAAGGCAGTTCAGCATTACCGGTACCATTCATTTATTGCCCGGACAGTGAGAGCCCGTCCCGTTGCTGGCGGAGAGGTACACGAGAGCTCCATCAGTTCTGCTACCACTGACATTTCCCAAACCGCCGCCCGCAGCAGCGTGCAATTTACACCAGGGAAAGCCCAGCTCCCCCACTTCGACCCAAACGCCAGCAGGAGTTTCCCAACTGAGCACAGAAAAAAAAAAAAAAAAAGAAAGCAAACAAACGAGACTTTTCAAAAGCAGTGTCAGGGACGTGCCCGGAGCGGTTCTGCGGGCTCCGGAGCGGCGGGCGCGGGGTCCCCTCGAGCCGCGCGTCTCCCCCGGGGCTCCCCCTGCCCGCGCCAGGTGCGCGCTGCCCCGCGGGCCGTACTCACAGGGACACGGTGCGGTTGGGCAGCACGGCGGGCTGCAAAGTTTCCACCAAGTCTCCGCCGGTGCAGACCACTTTGATGCGCAGGGCCGGGCGGCCGGGCCCCTTGGCGCGCTCGGCGGCGCAGAGGCAGCGGTCCACGATGAGGTCGGGGCAGTTCCTGCTGCCCCCGCACAGCCCCAGCGCGGCGGCCAGCAGGCAGAGGCGGGGGCACAGCCCGCGCATGCTGAGCCAGCGAGCGGGAGCCGCCGGCTGCCGCGCCGCGCATGGCACGCGCCCGTCCGCGCCGCTCCGCGGGCCCCTCCACGCCTCCCGCGCCCACCCCGCCCCGCCTCTCTCGCTGCGGCCGGCTCCGCTCCGAGGGACCCCCCCCTTCCTCCTCCTCCTTTCTCCGAGGAGCCGCCGCTCCTTTCCTGCCGCAGCCCGTGCGGCCGCGGCGCTGGGCGGACCCCGCGGCGCTCGGCGCTGCCCCTCCCGCCGCGCTCACCGGGCGCCCCCCCCGGGTCCGGCACCGCAGCCCCGGAGCGCCCGGGGCGCCGCTCCCTGCGCTCGGTGCCCTGCGGCGCTGCCAGCCCGCTGCCGGGTCCGCGCTCCGGGGGAAGCCGGGCAGATGCGCCAAGGACGCGCCGCCGATGGAAGAGGCGCGGCCAGCCCAGGCACAGGGCAGGAAATGGGGAGCTGGAAACATTGTGTGGGTCGGGAATCTCGTTTTGGGAAAATTGCCACCTTTGCCAGCGCTCTTGAGAAGCAGGAGTGTCAAGTGCTGTTTGCACCTATGGCTGTGGGAAAGGAGCTTCAGGACACTGCCAAGGGTCAGTGTAGACCAAGAGCCAGGACAGTCCGGCCACTGCCACTGGGAAAGGTCCATGCGGTTAACTGACTTCAGACACCTCAGATAATGCCGTGAACATGACCTAAAGCAAAGGTTTGATCAGTAGTCAAATACAAGTAGACTTGTATTTCTCTGTCAGTAATGGCACTCGGTGGCTTTGAGCACTCTCAGTAGCATTTTGTGACCTGACTACTAACTTCTAGGGTAGATTTTCAGCATCAACTGCAAGCTATGCTGTTCGGTTTTTTTGGTGGAAGTGAACAAAAAATTCCACGTTGTAACAGCAACTTCCATTTTTAATGGCCTTTTACTAAAAGAGCAGGTTCCTTGCCTTCACTTCCTGGATGGACACTCACAACACACATTTTCATTGCAGGATCTAGGCCAAAGTTAGTAATAGTCTGCCTTAGCTATAAAGCTATTTTAAGAAATTACTGGGGTTTTATAAAATAATATTGTATTATAGCCCCTTAGGGAAGATTTGTCTTGCACGTTTACAGTGCCAGTTATCGCTGTGCTCTAATACCTAATTGGAGCCTTTAGGCACTACAGTATTAATAAGTGATAGAAGGGGTAGTGCCCTTGTGAAATTTAAGGATAATAGGAAATTTTTCAGGAACAATCTTTTTCTGCACGGTTGTTGATTTAAAGAATCATAAATATTTCAACCTCTGCTCTTTTATTTTTAAAAGCGAAGTTGTGTAAGGCTTACTGCCAGGCAGCAAAATGGATTGTATTTCATGAGACCACTCAACATTGCTATGGTTGTGGTTATTTATCACGAAGAAACCCAATGTATTTAATTTGGAGAATGCTCTTTTAGCTTTGAAAAATTCTGTCTCATCCACGCTGGTTTTGAAAGTGCAAGTGAAGAATACGCATTTATTAAGATGGTTGCATAGATTTCATTCAGTGTTAACCTTGCTGAGAAGTGGAATTTTTCAGTCAAACTCAGCCCTTAAACATATGCTAGCAGAATTTTAACATTTTTTCCTGCCACGCTGATGCTGAAAATTTCTTTTTTAAATACTGTTTCATTTGGGAATAAGAAGGTCTATAGTCACATTGAAACCATCTATCAAATTCTAGGGTAAAGGTAGAAAAGGAGTTATTGAAACATTAGAGGTAAAAAATAAGAGGAAACTCCCCTCAGTTCCTAAAATATCTTTTTCCTTGCTTTATTACACATAATGACAAAAATTTTGGCCATCTTCACTTTTCCTCACTGACATCAACAAATATCAAGGTCAAAATTTTATGATGATTTAAAAGCACAGATGATGGTTCTTGCCTTGAGATCTCACAGTCTAAACAATTGCCCTGTCAATTAAAAAAGGACCTGAGCATCTAGAGAGCTCAGTGCTGCTTCAGTTGTCACCAGCCAGCACAGCAGAACATTTGATGCTGGCAGTAGCTAGTCATTTTCACAGACTGTGAAAGATACAACTTCCACCCACTGATGATATACAAACAACTACATTTCCCATATCTTAGGACGGCATTACAACCCCAGTCTCCCTTGGAAGAAGGGAAGAAAGAAACGTGTGGCACTTTGATTTGAAAAGCAGCCAACATTGCACCGTGTTTGGGTTCCAAAGTGCCAGTTTTGGACAAACTGTGTGCCTGCAGCTTGGGCACCTTTGGACACTTACACAGCAGATAGCATGGGATGGGTCATGAGCTCCTTAGCTGGGGGTTGGTGTGTGCAAAGAGAACTACAAGTTTATTGTGAAGTCAAAGATACCTGGAGAATTTAGGTGTCTGTGCTGTTAAATAGGACAGAGAACATTTTCTCATTCATATTTGAACTTATACCCTTCAATTTCCCCATAATCTTTCTAAATCTAGCTCAGAGTTATTGCCCACATATATTGAAAGGACACCCTTTAGGATACGTCTCCTTTAAGTTTTCTCTCTTGGTTTGGTCAGATATCAAAATGTGATATGTGCTGGTCTAGTTTTTCACACAAAGTCAAACACAGGATCTTAAGAAACACTTGAGAAGTCATGAAATGCCAAGTTCTGATTACATGAAGTTCCTGGCTGACAGAAACAAGACCAGAGATTGAAACATGAAAAATTCCTAATTTTAACATTTATTTACAGTTAAATTCTTGCTTTAGTTATTTGATTAAATCATAGAACTAAGGGATACATTTCCTTAGATCAAGGAAGTAAGAAAGTTGCTAAAGGTGCCTATTTTCTTTATATTTTTATTTCCAAGCATCAAAAGCTTGAAGCTTTTTTAGTAGGTCTGTCCATGTATCCACACACCATGACCTTATTACAGTACTTGAGACAAATTTTATCCTGTGGCTAAATGTGTAAGTGTTAAGAGGGAATGTAAATTAATTTAGGAATATATTGCTAAAGTAATATTAGCCTGAATGAATATGAAAAACATAAAAAGGAATCAAAGGTTAGGATACAGGTGGTTCACTGAACTACAGGTTTACATTTCATTTAGATCACGTTCCCAAGCACAAAACAGCAGAAGCACCTGCTCAGCATCACAGGACATTACACAGCAATTAAGTAACAAGAATATGTTATACAATAATAGGAAATATGGGGAGGCAGAATGTAAATAAGTGAATTTAAATTTTGTCAGGATTTCAAAATTGCGTGTTAGTATTGGAACAAAGCCATGGAAACTTGAATAACCACAAACAGGTTTTGGTCATGGCTTTTGTTTCATTTCTTATCCAGAAGTTGGCATTCTATCAGCCCTCTAATTCCTTGAACGCTGACTCTTTATTGATAGTAGTAAAACAATGCATCATTTACTCCATTTCTGCCATCACCTCCGTATCCCAGCACTTTTATTCCATCATGACTGTATCTCATGCTACTCATCACATCAGCATAGCACAAATGTCTGTAAGCCTTTGCAAAAGAATGATTAAAAAAAACCCAAGAAATTATTTGATGTAGAAAAAAGGTAAAGTAACTGAGAGAAAAACAATCTAGAACGTGTTTCCACTGGGATGCTTGGACTCCTATAAAAAGATATCATTTGAAAGGTGATAGAGGAAAGAAAGAATGGATAAAAATATGCAGTACAACATTCATGTAGAAAGGACCCAAGAATTTTTATCTTCATACATAAGGAACTAATAATACATCAGTATTAGAGATAAGATAATTCTGGTCCATAAATAGGCTCATGTAAGGCACTGGTGGTATCAAAACACAGAGAATAGAACAACAGAAGCAAAGTTGTTCAGGTTTGCTACCAATCACTAGGATAACTGGATGAAACTGAGTGCAGAAACAGACTCTCAGCAAAACCATCCTGATGTTATTTAACAGACTGAGTAATCTTTTAAGGAAATGTGGAAACAGTAATTCAGGACTGGAGTAATTAGAGCAGGGAATCATATACTGGGGGAACAATGCTGTGTTAGAAAGAACTGACAAAACAGGATTTCCATATCTGCTATTCTGCCTCAGCACAATCAGAAACACCTCTGTACTAGTTTTATATTTATTTTTATAAGAAATTATAATGTAAGAAACCTTCAAATATCATTGCATTGCTTCCCTACTGCTTACATTTCTTCAGCATATTCCCATTTATATATATCTGAAATCAAAAGGGGTTTGAGCACTGAGTCCTCACAGGGCACCGTTTCCAAAAGGTTGCATTGAATTATTCATTGAAATAAAGAAGTCCTTAAGTTAGAGACCTCTTATAAAAAAATGTGGCTTTATTTGCTTTAGCAGTAACCAATGTAAAATTCTGATCAAAACTAAGACTATTGCTCTGAAATCATAAACATATATATAAAAAATAGTAATAAGCTATCAGTGGGGAATGGAATAATTATCACAAAATAGGGAAGGGAAAAATCTCAAGTGTTGGGTATTTCTCAATACTGAGCCAAGTTTTCCTCCAATGAATACTTCAGGGTTATTGCCAAACAATACAAAGTCCCCTTGCCCCAGAAAAATCGTACCTACAAGGGAGTGTATGTCAGTGTAGAGTTCTGATGACCACCAAATACAACTCCAGCTGTTGCCAAGTCCCTCAGCTGCTTCAGAGAAAATATTGAAATTGTTCAGAAATGCTGTTGATAGCACATATATTTTAACGTTCTAGCCTTCATCTCTTCACGCTGTTTTATTTACTTGTACAGTGGCAGAATAACAACACTTCTGAGTGGTCAGCCAAAGGAGAAGCAGCTTTTTTTTTAACCTTGTACCTTCTGAGGTCCCACAAGGGGCAAGGTTCAGACTGCAAAACTGCACTGGAAACTGAAAGGCTGTCCTGCAGAAGTCAGAGCAGGAAGTGCAGAAGGGGTGGCAGCTGCCGTCTGTCCCACAGACCCAGGAGTTTATTCCTGCAGGAATGCAGGGCTTTCAGGAGAGCCACCCTCCTTCTCACACACGTGGTTCCAAGATACACTGGGAGGACATATTTTTGGATGTTGATGTACACATGCCAGGGCTTCTCAGTGTTTTTCATTCCTAAGACACATGGGAATTCTGACTGATTTACCAGCATGCCTTGCATCAGAGAAAAAGGGAGAGAAAAAAGAAAAATGTAGCACCCTGAAAACAGACCATTTTTTCGGGTAGAGAGATATTTCAAGTTTTATTTTCCTATCATAGAAAAGTATTTTTTCTCTCTGTCATCTCCCTGCATTAAGAAGGTCAAATGAGTCTTTTCCACACCTTCTTGAATTATGAAGTTCTCTTAATACCCTCCTTTATCTTCTGAGGTATCAGATTAGCCACTCTCTTCATTGCAGACAGGACAATATGGTAAGTGGATATTCTAAAGTCAGAAGACAGCAAGGGTCAGATATAAACAGCAAAAGCAACACCTACTTGTGCCCATGGCAGAGGGGTTAGAACTAAATGATCTGTAAAGTCCCTTCCAACCCTAAGCCTTCTATGACTGTGTAACTTCATTAGTGGACTTCAAATACACTTCATAGTAGTCATTAATGGAGTGTAGGGTTGTGTCGTGGTCAGGTAATGCCAGGATTATTTTTGTTTGACAGGAGCTCTGGACATCACCTGTCCAAGTTCCAAATTAGGACAGTTTCAAAAGTATATTTGGTTGCCCAGGGTTTGTCCAGTGGTATTTTGAATTACTGCATTGAAGAGGATTTCCCTTTAGTTTGACCATCCCTGATGCAAAGGACTGCTTTTTCCTTTGCTCTTAGAATATTTTCCCTTGCTGCAGATATGTATCTTTTCCCTCTTCTTCTTTTTCTGTGTACCTCTGAAAACAAGTTTATCTTTGCCACCTGCTCTTCATGAGATAATTGAAGACAGCATTAAGATCCTCCCTTTGCCTCCTCTTCTCCAGGCAGAACAAGCCCTGCTCTCTCCTTTATAAGTCAGGTGCTGCAGCCCCCCAGAAATCTTACTCTTGGTCCAACAAGGTAAAACCAGTTTATCAATGTATTCTTCTGCATGACTCTACCATCTTGTGACAATATATGAATGGTGCAAAATAAAAGCAGTTATTGCTTTATTATTTCTCTTATTAATCAACTTAATGGCGAGGATTTCCAGCGAGCTGACAGGTTATGTGCTATCATTCAGGCAGTGAATTAAAAGGACACGTTAACCTAACCCATATTTCATTGCTTGTGAGTTTATTCCCTTGTAGCAAAGAAAGGAAAATAGCAATTTATAATCTGAAAGACAATGATTAAAATAAGAATCTCATTATACAATAAATGCTTAAAATAGACAAATGTTGCATCGGCTGCTCCATTTCATCCCTATCACTCACTTATGTGGAATCCAGTCAGAATGCCAACAGTAGCCTGATAGAGAAGGTTCCATGAATAGCTAGTGATTCTAATTACTTTCTAACTTGTATTTAAATGGCCAATTGAAAAGACAGGGAAAAAAAATCCAAATACTAGATGAGAGCTTTTTTCATACATGCCCATTGATTTAAAAAATAAACTATATTGTGGCTTGAACTAATTTTGTAGAGGATTTAAGTGAAGTCATATTTTGTGGCCAAGATAGAAAGTCCATTGGTAGAAATACTAACATGAAGAGCCAACAAATTCAATTATCACTAACAGCTGTGCAACATTCTGCTAATATCAATAATCCTGCAGTGGAAGGATTATTGTCTGTAAAAGCAAATTTCTGTCCCTGTTGCCTTACAAGCAGAAAGTTGCATCTAATATTTTCTGTCCCCTTATTCCCACTTTAATTTCATTTCCCACTTCAAACTACTTGAAATTGTGTCATTCACATATTATGTGTTGTTTCTTTTAAAATCCTTTGGAGGATATCTTCCTCTAACTTAAAAGTGCTTTAGAAACTGATCTTCTCTTCTGATAGGTAGATGCCTTCTTCCCTCTGTTCCTAATGTCTTTAGATTTGCCAGTAATTCTGGACTTTGCTTTTATACTTCTTATGCATTCTTATTGGCCATCGTGTTTTCTAAAACATCATTGCTCGTTTGTGTCATCTGTCTTGGTACTTTGGGAAAGAAAAACCTTCAGTGTTAAATTGAAGTGCTATGTAACTAAAGTAGCATATACATCAACAGCAGCAAATGTCAATAAAGAAAACACTTTAAAATGGAATTACAGGAACACAAAATGAAAAGTATATGTATTTGCAAATCGTAATTGCTGTTAAGCGTAGCAGAAATGATTCAAGAGAATATTAGTGCTTTTAAAGGACCCCACCTAATTCTGAATCTTATGGTATCAAGCCTGAAAGCAGCGAATGTTGCTGCTTCCTTATTACTCAGAAATGCCAGTGTCCAAAAAGACTATTGTGAAAACATTTCTTTTAAAAATCCTTTTAAAACTATTATTCTTTATGTTTTTCTTGTAATATGTGCTGTTTTCCGTGTCTTTCCTAACCTCCCCTCGTAATATGGAAGCACAGTTGGGATACTGAATCACACTCCAGAACGGCAGCGATTGGCGTGCATGCGGTGTTAATTGAGCTGGGAGACATTCCTTACCAGATGGATATGGATTTTTGTGAATGCATAATGGCCCTTTAAGGAGCTTAAGAGAAAAGTATGAAACCTTTTACAAGCAACATTCCAAAGCAGGACTGCCAAAAGCAAGTGCACATAAATAGCTCTGATAATTGGAGCCGTGTTCCTGCACTCGATCCTGCACAGAGCAGGGCTGCTGACCACACACCATGGTTGGATTAGCCACCTGGTCTGGGCTGGTACTCGAGATGCCCTCATCTTCCACCAAATACCAGAAACTTAGGGCTGTCCTCTCGGCCAGAGCTTCAGCATTTGTCAGTCCCCGAACGTCATTTCCCACTTTCCGCACACAAGTGGATTTTTAGATCCTGGACATGTTTTAAAAGCAGCTGCAGGTTGGTGCAAAGACCTGGGCCCACCAGGTACACATCTTCTCCAGGCACAGCAAGTCCTGTCCCCAAATCAGAAAAAGGGGGAAGATGACATTAAATCCATCAGAACAGAGGTAACTCAAGGACAGACACCTGAATTTTACATTCTTCTGTGTTGCAATGGCAGTTTTGATCAGACTCTGGTGAAGAGCCAGCTACGTAATACTATTCATTATCTATTTTCTTTATCTACATTTTAAAAAACATGTGTATGGCATATGTTTCTGGTCGTTAACTATGACCTTTGTTTATTTATAGTTTTAAAACCTCTGACTACTGCCAGACACTATTAAAAATAAACATTTTAATTGTTTTCATGTTTTATCCTCCCCTCCCCTTTCCACCCAAATCTGACAGGATGAAACATTGTTTTTGCTTGGGATATAGCTGCTTCTGCTGCAACAAGAAAGAGGACTAGAAGGAAGTTGAACACATATTATCAGAATAGCTATATATTCAACAGTCTGGAAACAAAGCAAGTGCAATCTCCCAGCCCCCTTTAAGATAAATCTCCCCATTCCCAGGCTCTGCCTTTAGCTGAGAGTGAAGAAGTGAGAACTGAATTTCTCTTCTGCCTCTAGCTCAGCCAAACTTAGCTCTTTCTTCCCAGCAGCACAGCCACAATGCGAGAGGCCATCTGCATTTCCCGTGTAAACAAATAGCTGGACTGTTCAGTCAAAGGTGGGGTTTTGTTTTCACAGGCATATGAAAAGCCTTTTGCATTGAAAATTAATTGCTTTAACAACTTTTAGCTTTTTGAGTTTGTTTGCTTTTTGCCATTTGTGGTTTTGTTTGTTTTGGTTTGGGGTTTTTTTTGCACAGGTTTCAGCATCTCATCACAGACCTAGTGCAAAGGGGTACAGAAAACCAAAGAAAAGTTGGACCACTTTTTCCAGTCTTTCTGGTCAGCTGGCTTTTGTGCTCCATTACACAGATCAATCTTTTCTGGTTTGGGGGTACAAAGCCAAGTTCAGAGAACCTGCTTGGCACCATGGATTTCACTGCATGCAGTCCATCACTTTAACAGCATTGCAGAGCCTAAATCTCTTAGGCGAGATGCTGGGGAAAAGGATAGAAACACACAAATTAGGGTGCTTCTAACCCTCCTGCAGTATTATCTGCAATTCTAGGTGTACATACAGAAGAAGGTAAGTTCTTTTTATGATACCTGATACCTTTTGGTACCTCCTTTTCTGAAGTGTTCCACCTTTTCAGTCAACAGCAATGACCAATGTTTGAGAGAAACTGATTCAAGAACTGATTCAGCTGAATCAGTTTCCTAGTTTGAAAAGGGACTATGTGTCACAGTTTTCCTTTATTCCATTTGCTTTTGTTTGAAATTAAATCTCATTAGGCAAAACCATTCTTAGTGGTTGTGCCTGGCACAAGGGACCCCAATCACAGTTGGTGGCAATTTTTGCCAAGCAGGATAGGAGCAGCATCACATAACATAACATGCTCAGAAACTAAAAACAAAGGACACCAAAGAACTCTCTTATCTTTTGGGGAAAGGAAAAAAAACTTTTAAAAGGACGAAGGATGTAGGTAACCCTCATCCTCCATTCCTGTGAGGGTTCCCAGCTCTTCCTTCTCCTGCCTTTCATTGTCATGATGAGTTAAAATATCTCCATAGTTAAAAGTACCAGGTGAAGGAAAAACAGACATACAACTAGGATGTTTAGGGACAGCCAGTCAGATTTCAAATCAGTACAGTTCTGATAAAAAGAGGCTACTAAAATGTATCTTCTCTGTAAAGATTAATCTTATTCTTCCCAGACAAAGAGGTCATAAAAATATTCTCAGCCGTTGGAGAAAATAATGATTAGTGAGTGTATGTGTCTGTCTGGGGCAGTGTAAGTGTCCAAAGAGGTGGTGAATGGAAGTTTTTGCATTGTTCCTGGCGTGTCTGGGAAACAGGTAGAAAACAAGGAGGGAACAGTTAAAAACACAGTGATTACATGTTCTTTCTTTGCCCAGCTTTTGTTTGGTTAGGATGATTACTGGTCTGTGAACACAAATGCTTTGTGAATATATTAATTTATTTCTTTGATCTTTTTCTGCCCTCTGTGTTAGGTCCCTTCATTCAAGAGGCTGCAAGTGGGAACTCTGATCCCTCCTCTATCCATCTCCAGCTGTATCTTGATGACAGGAGTGAAATCAGCCTTCCTTGCAGGTAGGAAACTCAAAGTCCGTGGCCTGAATGAGAGGTCTGTGGCTCAGAGGTGTGTTCCTCCATCCTATCTCAAGAGGGGCCTTTGTACCTTCTGCTGCTGGGCTGGATTACCAGCATGAGCCTCATTCCCTCCAGGCACAGCAGTCACACCGTGCTGATGGACCCAGAGACCTGTCCATGCTGACTGAAAGGTTACAGTCACACCTCAACGGGAAGAGTGATGGAAAATCTGACTGCAGACATTTCCAGCCTGTGGTAACCTCAGTTCCACTGTGCTTGGGAACTGCTGCTATGTTGAGGCAACAGAAAAGCTTTCAATTTCCAGAGAAACTGCAAAAATCAGGCGTCTTCTGCTGATGCTGCTGTTCACACTCCCTGTCCCAAATGCACTGAATGGATGTTCTGGATCATGTACAGCTGGTAAACCAGCAAGGCTCAATGCAGCCTCCTGATTCCCTGTTCACAGATGAGTAAAGCTCTGCTTTTATCTCCTGACTATACCATCATAATTTACAATCCCAATTCATAACCCAGAATTACTACTGAGTATTTAAATCACCCAGGCAAATAAAATATTTCTAAGTTATGGTATAATTTAAGTTAGTGACAGTATTTCCACTGAACTTGCGTAGCCAGGCTTTCACCCACTAAATCTTGCCAAAATTAATAATCAGCCATAAGAAGTAATCACTTGTTAGTAATCGGGGCCTTCAATGATGTCCTGACAACCTGGACTTCTGTATAAGAGAAACCCTAAGAGTTTCCTGAATTGTGTCCAAAACAGAAATAAAGTACGGAGATAGCTGTTCAGAAAGATAGATTTCCAAATTTGGTATGGATTTTTGATAGTGGAAATCTGCAGCCTTTACTAAAATCATCTTAAAGGTAATTACTGCCATTTCTATACAATCTGCATCTTGTCTCCATGAGAATTTGCTTAGCTCATAACTGCAGACATTTGTTATCAATTGGAAAAAATATCTTTAGCATGAAGATGATAAAGTAAATGGATTAAACTTCGAGAGGTTTTGCAGTAAGTTTTATGTGCTCTTCTCATGATTCCTGTTCTGACCATTCCAACATTTTCCTGCGGGAATCAGGAGCCTGATATCCAAGCAGCTACACACCAGCTGATACTGCTCCTCCTTGAAACCACACATTCCCAGTAACTTTGGTGCAAGTTTGTAGCAAACTGGGTTGAGAGATTAAGCAGATGTTATAGAGGTAAACCTTAGGGGAAAACAAAAACCAAACAAACAAAAACCAAACAAACGAAAACGAAAAGGCCACACCAAAAAACCCTGAAAGCTTAAACCAAAATTAGACTATTGTAAAGATACTTTATTGTGCTTTATTGAACAAGGTAAGCAAATGCTATTTCAGGTCATTCTATCAAAAAAAATATTGAGTTACATTAAATATGATAAATTCAGGGAAATTTATCAAGTGGAAGAGGAAAAAAAGAGGCTCAAAAATTGTTCAAAGATAAAATTTCTCTTTTAAATCAAAATCTGATATTCTTGTGATGCTTCCATTGCAGTTGGAATTATATAACTGAAGTAAACAATTAGATGCCCAGACTCTGCTTTTGTGTGTTTGAGGAGGGACCTAATGTTTTTCAGAAGCCTCAGAAAATAACATTGGATGTTTAATACTTCAATTCTCATTAGCTGAAAATAAATCAATTAGTTATGAGCAGCTCTGACTCTCCTTGTAAATAGCCTAAAACTACATATACTGATTTTTAGAGGCAGGGTAAAAGTTCTCCCACTTTATTTATAGAGGTGGGGAGAGACAAGGATATCCTTTGGACTACAGCAGCTCAAAACTCAGAAAGAGTTTCCTGCTTCCAACTGTGTCACTAGGAAACAGGAAAATCAAAAAAGAATATTTACCAAAAAAATATTCCTCTAGTTTGTATATATTATATCAAACTGCTATTACTCCTGGCCATGAGAAAAAAAGCTTAACATGTATTCTTTCTTGACTTTAGGCTATTTATTATCATAGATTTACACTTCTGAAATCATAGTTAACAGCAGAATTCCTCTGTGTTCGAAGCACATTTATAGTCTAGGAATAGCTATTGCCAGAGGAAATAAGCAAGAGGGTCAGGGGACAAGCAAATTAAAAACAAACCCAAAATAACCCAAGGATGTACTGCTTTGGTAAATATAAACTTATCTTCAATGTTGTTTTTGTAAAAAGGATGTCTATATTGGATCAATAATAATGTATTTATTGAAACTTACAGGAATCCATGAGGTATTTATTTTCATGTGAAACAAAGCCCTGAAATCTGTGAAGGTGACAAGGAGACTTAATAATGCATTCCCCACCCCCCAATGTGTGTTAATCCTGATTAATCCCAATTTTAATGATATTTTACAGCCTGAATTTTTTAAGTTGTTACCACAACACACAGAAAATCCTTAGCATGGCTGCCAAATTGATCTAATCCCTCACTTTAAGTAAAACAAAATAATAGTAGTAGTCAATGTTTTCTTCTACTACAGGAAAAAACCTCCTAGCTACCTTTTTCTGAAGATGCACAGCTGTATTAAGGCTCATTAGCAGGGTCACCCACGTGCTTGTTTTTTCATTTGTGCAAGTGGTATCAGATGGTTTTCAGAAGCCCTTCCATTATGTCCTTCCAAAGGGTACCACAGTATAAATGCCCATGGATGTTGGTGCACTCTATCCAGACACATGGAAAGACAAGTCTGATGAAGAGACAAACAAACAAACAATTAATACAACTCCCCCACACAAAACCAACAGCAGACCACAAACGAACCCTCCCCATGAAATACCACAATGCACAACACAAACAATAAAAAAATCAGTTTTATCATTTGCAGGAAGTCAGATGCCAGAAAAAAATAAATTCAGAAAACATTGCTTAGCTGAGGCCTGATCTGCAAACTTTCTCTTGAAAAAGACATTATACAGGAACATGTCAGTCAAGAGAGCAGCTTTTCATAGTCTCAGTTTCAGAACAAGTACATTGCCACTGCAAGGGAGTCAGATCAGCTCATCTCAGCTGGAAGTGCTCGACAGAGTCACAGTATTACAGCTTTTCTGCATTCTTCA
>WAAE01023364.1:0-61532 GCA_013400495.1 Nicator chloris
GGTCTGATTGGAGGTCAGTCACTACTCGTGTTCCCAAGGTTCAATACTGAGCCCAATCTTGTTTAACTTGTTCATCAGTGACTTGGATGAAGGGGCAGATGTCTCCTCAGCAAATTCACTGATGTCATAAAGCTGGGAGAGTGGAGAATACTCTGGAGTGCTATTCAGGAGGGCCCCACCAGGCTGGAGAGATGGGTAGAGAGGAGTTTCTGGAATTGAAGAAAGGCAAATGCAAGTTCCTGCATCTGGGGAGGAATAACCCCATGCACCAGCACATGCTGTGGGCCAACCTGCTGGAAAGCAGCTCTGCAGAGGAGGACAGCAAGCTGTCCATGAGCCAGCAGTGCCCTTGTGGTCAAGAAGGCTGATGGTGTTCTGGGGTGGATTAGGAAGACCACTGCTGGTAAAGCAGGGGAAGTGATCCTGCCCCTCCACTCAGCCCTGGTGAGGCCATATTTGGAGCGCTGTGTCCAGTACAAGAAAGACATGGAGCTTCTGAAGTGGATCCAGCAGAAGGCAACTAAGATGATTGAGGGACTGGAGCATCTCTCTTATATGGAAAGGATGAGAGAGTTGGGCCTATTCAGTCTCAAGGAGAGATGGCTGAGAGGGAACCTCATCATGTATAAGTGTCTGAAGAGAATGATGACTTGGGAGAGGTGACCTGGAACAGAGACTGGACAGAGCTAGAGAATAAAGTAGATATTTATTGAAATGCCTTTAAGGGCATTGGGCAGGACAAGAATGTCAAGAGGATGGAGCCAGGCTCTGGTCAATGGTGCCATATAATAGTACAAGAGGCAATGGGCAGAATCTGATGCACAGGAAGTTCCACCTCAATATGAGGAAGAACTTTACTGTATAAGTGACTGGGCACTGGAACAGATTGCCCAGAGATGGTGTGGAGTCTCCCTCACTGGAGGTATTCAAGAACTGCTTGGACACAGTCTTGTGCCATGTGCTCTAGGATGACTCTGATTGAGCAGGAAAGTTTGACCAGATGACCCACTGTGGTCCCTTCCAACCTCACCCATTCTGTTATTCTGTGATTCTGTGAAAAGTGTTGTTGAGTATCTCAGCCTTCTCCTCAGCTATTGTTACCAGTTTTCCAGCACTGTTTTTCAGTGTGGGTATGCATTTTTTGGCCTTCCTTTTCTGGTTGACATACATATAGAAGCCCTTGTTATTCTTGGTGTCCCTTGCTAAACTGAGTTCCAGCTTCACCTTGGCTTTGGCCTTCCTCACTCCATCCCTACACAATCAATCTTTATCTCTATACTCTTTGCAGGTTACCTGTCCTTGTTTGCATTGCCTGTGCTTTTGTTTCTTTTCCTATAGTTTGACCAGTAATTCCCTACTCAGCCATGCCAGTGTCTTGCCTTCCTTGTCTTGCTGTCTCTCGGTTCTCACAGTCATCTGCTTTTGCAATCCAAGTTTCCTGCCTCTCTACTGACTGTCTCCTGTCCTGAATTCTCATTGCTTTTCTGTATCCATTGGTCACTTTTTGGCCATCATATTTTTGCCTAACTCTCTATGCACAAGTATTTCTCCGCATATACTGGCAGTCCTGGCTCTTTCTCCACAAGGCCTTTTCTGCCTCTTCTTACCCCTAATACTTGACCCAGATCATTGTCTGGTGTCTGTCTGCCTTCCATGTCTTCTTTCTCCTATTTCTCCACTGGCTTCTATTCTCTTCCATTTCAGTTTTCTTCCTGTTCATAGTCCTCTTGATCATGTATTTAAAGTATAAGTATTTCAATAATGTGAATGCTGAACTTTCAAAAATGTGACTAAAAGTGGTTTTTAATTATATTTTCAATTATTTGTGTGTGTCTCTGTGTTCATACTTCTGAGTATATCTTGTTCATGGGCTAGAGCTTTTCTTTACATACAGAGTGCTAGAAGTGTGCACGCTTAGAAAATGAAAGCAGATGTTCTCATACAATATCTTGATTCCAGCAGCTGAGGTTTCAGAAAGACTATCAAATGTTTCTGACTCTCACAATAAATTATGTAATTTGGTACTAATATGCTGATAGTATGCTATCAGTAGTGCAGATCTAACAACTCTGAATTATTCGCACTCTTTAGGGCAGACATACTGAGGTGTGGGTTCCTTTGCATCATGCATTTAGGAACTGAAAACAGAACAGCATGGTTGTGATGTCTGTATTAAATAATGAGGCAGAACATAGTCCTCTAGAGCAATAGGTTTCCCACTGTGTTGAGTAACTAAGCAAGCTGTCACTGTTGATGATGTACTCTTATTTTTAGAAATCCTTCAATGAAAGTCAAGCTGAACCCTACGATGCCATATTTTACATTGCTTAAGTTGTTGTGATGCCAGTTTTCATTATTATTGATGTTAAACACTTAAAGAATATTTCTGGGTTAAGCAAAAGGTCTTCACGCATTTCAATGATTTATGAAGCAAATAGGCTTCCTAGATGTCTGTGAAGTGCCACTGATGGATTCAGTGAATGCAGCAGTAAGCACCCATTACAGCACCTAGAACACAGTTTCTATCTGGTTTTTGTTCCATTTACAAGTTATGAAAGAGACCTGATGATGCTTTTAGCTGAGAAATATTTTAGAATGTAATTTTTTTTAAGAATAATTCCATCTGAGAGTGAGGAAAATGACAGCCAGCTTGAAGAAGGAAGAAAATGCATTGTGTTACTGTTTTGTGAACCCTGGCTGTATCATGCAGCCTCTTAGGATAGTAACATGATGTCTCAAGATAAGCTGCCAGTCTTCTACCCGTACACTCCCTAGAGAGGGTTTTGTTTCTACCAGGCTAACTTGAACTATGGAGATACTTTTTACTGTCATTCCTTGACACCCACTTTCCCCTGCCTCTAGATTACAGTATTCATCTTAATTATCTTTACTGATCTAAAAGTGAGATATGTAAGATTATCTAGACATCTATGTTATCTATCATCTAGGATTGATGGAAAGAGACATGAATTTCCAAGGGAGATTAGTGCCAAGTATATTAGTGATAGCCAAGAGAAAAGTTTTCATTGTTATTTTCACGTTTAAAGCTATGACAAGGAAGCGAGACTACAAATCCTAACCAGGCTGAACCCTGTTTTTCTTGCCATCTTTGGTGGTTTTCAGGATGGCTCAAAGTAGGTTACTCCTTACCTTGTCTTTCACTCAAATGCAGATATGTTATTGTTAAAACAGTTATAAGAGTTTCAGCATCCACAGATTGCTTCAGAAAGTGGAAACATTCGACTGACGAAGCAAGACAAGAGACAAAGCAATCCCCTCCCACTTCCATAAAACTCCTCAAACCTACAAACAAAAATCCAACTATTTAAATAAAACAGCAGCCACAAAATCTTTTTCTACAGCACAGTTATCAGAAGATTGTACCACCTATTATAAAAACATGTATACAGTTGTTTTCTACACATTAAGGAGGACCAAGAAGATATTTCAATATGGAAGGAACCACTGCTTTGAGTAAACTGGTATGCCTAATCTGCATACTTGAAAACTGAGAATATGTAAAGTCATGGCTAGTCAGCAAGGCTAATTCAAATTAATTGTGCCCTCAAATTTGGAATTCCCTTTCTTAAAAGATGCAAAAAACTTCATAGTTAAATGGAAAATTATCCTCAGACAGCGACTGCAGAGGAAAAAGTGAATTCAAAGACTTTAGATTTTGTTATACTCATGTGCCATACTTTATAGACTGTAAACTTGCTTAGCTGTGAACTGTTGTACTTCATGTTGGAGTATTTAAAATACGTGCAAGGTGATAAAATCTGCATAGATTACAAAAAAAAATTAAGAAAAAGAAAAGGTCCTGAGGCCTTCTTATTGTCATCCTGTTTCCCAGAACAATTAAGAGGAAACATGGTGTCTCAGATCAATCCTAGAGCGTGTTGGTTTTCTTCCTCCTCTGTAGCAGTGGAGTTATATTACACTGTAGAGTTAAATTTGGGGCAAACCCATAATGATGATTAGAAGAATACAGGTTCTAATTAAGTACTGAGTTAGTGCCTTACATTTTCTGAGTATTGAATCCCAAAATAAAGTGGGATTGAACGGGGTTTTTTTCAGTCCTGTAAAGCTTCTTGAGGCCTAATTCCCAATGGCTTGGCTACTAGATGAGGCCAAAATCATTCGGAGTTTTAAAAGACAATAACCAGAATAGCTAATAACCTGATTATTAAAGTGCTGAGCTTGGATACCAGAGGAAGCCAAAATCATTCAATTTTAAAAGACTATAAGCAGAATAGCTAATAACCTGATTATTAAGGTATTGAGCTAAAAAGGAGTGTAAGTCATAGATAGAAGTCAGTTTGAGTTAATGCAGCAGTAAGCAGAAGGTCTCCTACCTGAGGTTGCTTGCTCTTTGGCAATATTTTTTTTTCATTGCTTTATAATTTTTCACAATTTTGTGGTCAAGGGGCAGAAGAAGAAGAGAAAACAGAAGAAATATCTTTAGTTCTGTTTTTGAACTGAATGCTATTTGTACAAAGGTGCTGGACGCACTGCAAGAGTGAAAGCAAGAGAACAACCAGTGGATGGGAGCCATTCAGATGTCAAAAAAGAAAACTCACTGAAGACATTTAAATCAGTATATTGACAATAGGAATTTAAAACCAGTGTTTTCATAAATAACATCTAAAATATTTTTAACTTAATATTCTGAATAGGTGGCAATGGTGATGCATGTAACTGCAGCCAATGATGGTCAAAATTGTTTTCACCCATGAAATGATTGATAAAAGGGGATAAATAATGCTGTCCAGTTTTTCCAAGAAAATTTGGAAGGTCATGAAAAAAATCCAAAAGACAATCAAGTAGTGAAAAATTCAGTTGCAAACCTAATATTACTGAAATCCCTTCTGGGTTTCTTTATCAAACTCTTGTTTGCACATACCTTTTAGTCATGTTAGTGCTTACAAACTGGAAGTCATTTGTAACTTTGGTCAACAACAGGTGAAAATACTGTAAAGCACCATTAGAGGTGATGAAATACACAGTGTCCTAGCTGTGAATCTGTATCATTCTTCCTTCTCCTTTCAGTACATGTAGATGTGAATATAAATATACATATATATGCATATTTATCCACAATAGTGGGTCCTTTTTTGTAATTCCTGCTTTACAAATTCTTTCACAACTCCTTATAGTTTTTTCCCTTTTAATTTCATGTATAAAAATGTACAAGAAGTTCATTTGATCACCTGTCTCTCTCTCTCGCTTTCTCTTTTGAAAGCTTGCCAAAAATCTAGCCACCACCTAGGCTCTTAGTGCATTACTCCATATTCCTCTACCCCCATGCCAATTTTAAAATCCTTTTCATTTGCACCTTTTATAACTAATGGATGATACTTTGGGGAAAATTACAGTGACATTTGCAAAATGATGCTACTTTAAAAGACAGTGTTATTCTTCAAGTGAACATAGTGCAAAAATAAGCAATATATTTACAGGGGAAAAAAAAAAAGAAGGCTAATGTATGCTCAGCTTAACTTCATCAGAGGCACAAGATGACATAAGATGATGCGTTTCATTCCTTTCAGGGTGGTAGAACTTTTACCAGGTTTCAAAGGGATCAACCTGGACTCAGGCTGCTGGTGCTGAAAGCTGATTCATCAAGCCACCATGACTGAGAAAAACACTTGGCAGTTTATTGACTTGAGTGGGATGTTACATCCTGATGACTTTAGTGAAACTTGGTCACCTGTTTACAGCCTGTGCATGAAACCTTTTCTGAACTACAATCTTAAGACTGCATTGAGGGGCTCTTTGTAGTTGTTAAGTTCAAAGGAGATATTTAATTTCTACCTTTTCCCCGTGCCATTCACTGGTACAAAAAGTGGATCTGTGATGGACAGACATTTAAAGGCACACATTTGGCAGTTCTGTTTTGGTTTAAGTACCTGTGAAGCGACATTTGCAAACTGTGATTAAACCAATATTTAGAAAAAAATATTGATCTTTGATCAGAGGTCCTTCAAAAGCTACTGAAATGTGGAAACATCCTGCTGTGTTGCATTGTACTTCCTCATTGAATTCAAAGGAAACCTGCAATGCGTCTGAAGTTGATTTGGACAAAGTCCCTACCTAGCGGCAGGAAAAGGGAGAGAAGGAGCTGTGTATTCAGGGTTTTGTAGTGCAGGATCTTGAACCATTTGTGGTCCAAATCAGTGGCAGTTTAGAAATCAATTTTCTAAATCTTTCAGCAATTATTTTAATACATCTGGGTTTTCAATTGGTTATTAAGGCATCAGACCCCAGGATTGCAAACTTTTAAAAAACTTTAATTCTGGCTTTCTCAGTGGTCTATAATCTGGTAAATGTGAAGATTTATGCCCTTCCTGTGAAAAAGACCACTGGAAAATGTTTTGTTTAAATTCAGATGGAGCTGCAGAGAACTTTGGGATATGAAAGATTAGGTAATGAATAAGAGAAATAGATGCAGATGAAATATGATTTCCTATGCATGGTGTATTTCAGGGAATCATTAATCCATCAGAATATGACCATGAGTTATGTTCACAATATTGCACTAGAATGTCTCAAAAAGGGTATTTAGATGTACTTGTGAAGTTAAATATGGTAAGACTATAAAATATTGATTATTTAGCACACATAATAGCAGCAAACTATCCAGACCTTATTTTCCATGAGGAAGACAATGCAGTAATTAATCTTTCTATGGCTCAGCTTTATTTCTGCTTGTGTACTTTTAGGGCAGGAACATAGAAATACTTTCATTTAGAGGTAATTCATAGTGAGAATTGAACTATGAGTGTTTAGTTTGTACAAATGTCTTCTATCACCATGTTGAAAACAGGTCATGTTTCCTTCTTTCTTTTTGACAATAATGAATGAAAATTGGCAGTAAAGTAGAACTTGGGTTTTAAAATTCAGTGACTAATTTTAGAATTCTGACCTTCTGAATTCCACTTACTGCTCACCAATGCTTATGTCATTAGGAATTAATTAGGTAGTCAATGAGGTGGATCTTCAATTTAAACGTTGCACTCTGTATTTTTTAATTTTTTCTTTTGCTTATAAAATTACAGAGGCAGTTAAATAGTTATACTGTTAGCGTACTGAGATTTTGCTACCACAAAAAGCAAAAAGTGTTCTTGCTGCCATCTCTTCCATAGTTTATGCACTTTTAGGGAAAAAATACTCTATTATGTCAAAAATTGCTGCACCAGACCTGAACATAATCCCATTATCTTGCTCTTCAAATGCAGAAGGACAGCATGCGTAGTATATCACCAACAGAACTGAGCTAAATTCCCTACACATACATTCCAGATAGTCTAGGGAGGAGTACAGAAAATTGGCACACCTAGGAATGGAAGTATGTACCAAATGCAGGTCTTTTTACTGTTGAAGTGCCCACATTTAGTAGCACAGTGTATTTTGAGTATGGAGTGGATACATCTGTGATAATTCACATGTATGAGTGCGTGGCTAGAAAATGTTTAATTTCTTAGTGCTTGATTTTTGGGGTAGAATTTCACATGTATTCAACTATTAACACAAATCACGCTGACTTCGGAGCTGAAGACCCAGAGTAATTTTCAGCATCTCTTTCTGTGTGGAACAGAACAGTTGCACCTTCTCAGGCCTTAGCTTTCCTGAAGACAGCTTCAGACTGGTTTTCAGGCGACAGGGTTGAAGCAGAACCAAGCTGTCCAGGTCTATCACACCCCAGCCCAGGGGTCCATGCCTTCCTGGAGTCTAACAGTGTGACTGCCACCTGAGTCACATCTATGCCTCTGCAGCACCGTGTCCCAAACACTGTCAAGGGCAATAGCCACCTTGACTGTAGTGATACCTCACTTTGAAATGCAAAAATAGGAATTGGAGTAGACAAGACTATAAAGAAGAGGTCTGCCAAGAGGTCTTCCTAGTCTTCCTTGTGGAGGCTCCACCAGTCTTCATAGCCATTTATTTCAGTCTTTTGCCATTTTTCACATTACCGAGTTTTTCTTAATATCTAGCTTTAATCTCCCTTGTTGCATTTTAATCCTGTTATTTTGCATCAGTACATCTTATTTTATTCCTGTTTACAGTAGCTTTTTATACCTGAAGATTCTTATTATTGCCTGCATCTGTTTATTTTCTTACACAAATAAATTATCCCAGTTCTTGCAGTCTCTCTTAAAGGAATAAGTTTTCACTTTATTGTTTTTGGAGGAAGACTTATATATCTGACATCTTTCTTCAAGTATGTTTTGCAAAACTGAGGTCTCATTGGTATCAGACCTAACTGCTACCTGCAGTCTTAACAGGCATCAGTAGAGCAGAAGGGCTGCATCAAGGCACGTGTTGACATGTAGATACCTGTTTCCATTTACACATGCCAGTTTATTTCTTGACTTTTTCACAACAGCACAGAATTTCTGGCTTGTGTTTACCATGGGATATGTTACAACCTCTGAACCCTTTTCTGAAAAGCTGCTCTCAGTTCTCTTTTCTCCTTTTGGACGCAGACAATTGTCTTCTTGTGTGTCTTCGTCTTGGTTTCTTTTATGAAATTTCTCCAGCTTCTAAGGGAGGTTTTGAATTCCAGTGCTGTCTTTTAATGTGCTTACTAGAGCTGTAAGGTTGTTGTGACCAGCAGGTCACAAAAGCATTCAGGTTCCAATAAATTACTGGAAGAAGGAAGTCATCTTGGGTTCAAAAAAGCTCCCTGTGAGATCCCATTCCTCCACTATGGGAATAAACAGGTGGTGATCCTCATCAGTGAGGTCTTTTTGAACAGTTTTGTAACCACTTTACAGTAGTTTTGCAATGTGTCTTTGCTGAGTTTGCCTGTGAGAAAGCCCAATTAAAGTTTGTCAAATACTTGTTAAAATCAATATACAGAGATTTGACTACTTTTCCTTATCCATGTGCACTGTTTTCCTTTTACAGAAGGAAATTAGTCTGATCTGACATGATTTATTCTTTATAAATCTATTCTGGCTGTTCGTTTTTTCCTTTTTACTTTCCACAGAGTTTATTTGATTATTATTTCTGAATATTTTCTGCAGTTAAATTATCTGTACATTCTTGTCTTTTCATGGACAGTGTTGTGGAAATACATAATTCTGATATAAGTAGTAAGATATATGGATGATAATATTTTGAGTGGAACTACAGCTGGATCAGCCATCCAACCCTGGCTGATGTTGGCATTGCTGCCTTCAGCCCCTCCGCAAAGACACTGCAACTGCACCAGCTGACTTCTATCCCATCAATACATGCCTGTTGTATTTAAAGGATCTGTACTCCATGGGGAAGATACTTCAGAAACATTATTTTGCAATGGAAAGGAAAGATCCAGATTTTGAAGGTGGGTTTTATTTCAGGTTTATCTCTTCAATAGCCTGGGAATAGTGGATAGTAGTGTGTTGGAGAGGGGGCAGGACAGGAATATCTAGATGTTAAGAAGAAGAGAAGCACCTTTTCAGGACTTCTGATTCGCCATGTCTTGAAAAAAAGCCAGAACTGGCTTGTTTTAAGGGAAGTGAAGTATCAGCATAAAGCAGAAAATTTTTTAAAAAATATGGGGAGTTCAAAAATGTAGCTATTTCAATGATATCTTTGCCCGCACACCACCGAGTGTCAGAAGGGAGTTGGGGCAGGTATAATCCTCCTTTCTTTCGTGAGCAGGTTCAAAAGAGAAGACAAGATCAATTTCCTCTCTCTCCTACTCTTATCTCCTTTCTTTCTCTCTTCTACCAGGCAAACACAACTGACACATTCGTGGAATCTTTTAAACTTTTTTGGGCCAACTCCAGTCATGACCTGCTGTAGGTTAGCAGTGGCACATTCCATTAACTGTTCATGTGCAACCTGAAAGCTGAGAGCTGTTTTGTCATTTCCAGCTGGGACCTCAGAGCTCAGAATTGGAGGCTCTTTATTGGCTCCTACCCCATATCCCTGTGTTTGGACAGTGTATGTATGACCTTGCATATTACTACAAAGATTGTTGTATTTTCTTCAGGAAAAGCAATCTTCTGTTACCTCTCTTTACCCAGGATCATCATTCACTCTGGTGCCTATGCCTCATAACAACAATAAGAAACACCTAGGAAAAAAGTAAACTGGAAAGAGAAAAGAGCTTTAGTCTGTGAACAGCTAAGGCGGACAAGCTTCTTCCAGTGCACAGCTGTAGGAATACTCTTCAGGGTTACTTGGGATGTCATCAGATGCTTGCAATAACAATGCCAGAGAAACAGGCTTCTGTGCATTGATGAGAGTCCTCTATTGTACGGATACAATACACCAAGAAAAGATCAGAGTTTCCAAAGCATGGGGACCTAATTCACCATGGCTTCCAATTCAATCTGACCTACCTAGAGCTGCTGTCACTGACAAAAATACCAGCTGTGTCACTGCCTAGAAATTCCTTTAAATCTGTGCCTTAGCATGCCTATTGGGATATTAGCAGGTATCTTTAGACAACTTTTGAAATCGTTCTTTGAGGGGTCAGTACCTGTACAATGTCATCTGCATGACACATCTGCCCTGTGTGGGCCTGAGATATTATGGTATTTCCTGTGCTGCCCTGATGCTAATTCTTGCTCCAGTCTAATAATTCCCAGAGATGCTAGGCAAATGCTTGTCCATTTCTGCATTTTCCTGAATAACACTTTAAAGGATTTGATCTTGGAAAGCATACCTAACTCGTCCAAGTACATATGTGAACTCTTTGAAAGAAAGTAATTTTGCATCCATTGCCATTTCTGTTTTTCTCTTCCTTCGTTGCTTGTGTCTTTAGAGCTTGCTGGAAAGCAATTGAGTCTCACTGATTCTGAAACCTATTGATCAGATTTGAAGAGTATAAAGGGGAAAGATGTAACATTGATAAAAAGTAGGGCAGAAGATTTACACCAACACTAGTTTGTAAGCAAGAGAGTCAGGAAGGTGCAGCAGGAGCCATGCGTGTTCTCTTGTTCCAAGGTGATAACAGAGCCAGTAAAGATAAACATTTGGGGTGAGGAAGGAATATTTCCTCTGATTACCTCTGCCAGGTGGAAAAAAGAGCAAAACTGTGAGTTATGCTGTCAACACCAGGTCACCAACAGCCCCTGATGTTATTTAGAGCCTGTGGATATGGTTATGTATTTTCATAGAAAAACACAGGAGGAGCAAAAAGAAAAGATAGAGATGACAAGAAGATACCAGAAGTAGGAAGAAGATGACAACAGCTATTTAAGATAAGGATGGTTAACAAGTGCCATGAGGACTGTGAATGTGTGAAGTGGGACACTTAAGTGGAGCATGAGGACTGCAAAGTTTTAATCTGACCAGTGAGGATGTAGTGGACTGGTTGGCAGGTCAGTCCAAGTGAAGATATTTCTCTGTGTGTTTTGTGAAGAGAGTGAAGCTGTAGACTCGTGTTGGGTCTCTCAATGTCAAGTACAGAACACACTCCAGTATTCAGCGTTTAGACATTTTAATTATCAGAAAACATGGTGGTCTGTTTCTTGAATTCCAGTAAACACCCATTGACTCCATTTGTATTCATGCAGAGTCTATGGAACCAAAACCAGTCCTGGGGCCATTTTATAAACTTTGGGAGTTTTGTCACAGATTGGGCATAGGTTTGTTTGTTTGGTTTTGTCGGGTGGTTTTTTTGTTTGTTTGGTTAGTTGGTTGGTTGGGGTTTGTTTGGTTTGGTTTGGTTTGATTTGGTTTTTTAAAATGGAAAATATGATGGTACTCTCATTTTAATACCGAATCCCTGATTCTGCAGCAAATTCATGTGCAGAGGTGGCTAACACTATGGATAGTGGATATCAGGTATGTTCTAAGAATTGTGCAACTTTCTGAGAAAAGACTGTACAGGGTTTTCTCTTCTAATAAGCAAAATTCTATTTAATAATCAACTAAACAGAGGTGTTATTCATTTCACATTTCTGCAGGAAAGTATTAACATAGTAATGGTTTGTGATCATGTGTTAGTTATTAGGTTCATAATGAGTATAATACTGTCTTAGTTGTAATGTCCATTAATACAGCAGAAAAATACAGTATGTTAATGTGTGTTCCTTCAAGATTAGCTGTGGAAAGTGAAAGTGCATTTCTGTGCTAATACAGTAAAAATCTATTAAACCTGTAACATTTCAGCATAGAAAAAGAATTATTTTAACAGGTTTGTTCCATTAATGGTTATTTGTTTAAGAGGGCTTCTTAGTATCATACATTTTCTGATTACACACTTAGAATTTTTTTTTCCTGTGGACACATCTCTTTCCTTGACATGTTGTATTATTCTAAGTTATAGGGATTCTGACATTATCTTGAGGATTTTTTTACAAATTATACATGCAGAGTACTTTGAATATATAATGGAATTTCACACCATGTGCAAACTTGCTGGTGTGCCACGACAGTTCAGTCCAGGTGACAGTCCAGATTCTCTTTCCCTTCCTAAAAGTTAAATTGCCACAACAGAGGAAAATGTATTGCTGCTACTGCTTCTCCTTCATCCTATTTTCCTCTTGACAGTGTGCTCCAAATCACCTATTTCAAGGACATCATCTCTTTTTCTATTTCTTGAACTTGTTATAGAAGCAGGGGCTGTTTCAAGCTTTTTCTTTCCAGCTTGATCCATTTTTGTGCTGCACTGACTCCCCCTTTTAAAGGTGCTGCTTTCTGTTACTGCAGCCCTGGGTGGACATTTGAGCTGAAACAGTGCATATTACCGTGGAAAGGTATTATTTTGATGTAGTGTTTTAAAAACTGCACTAGCTGGAGGAAGAGGGTGCAAGCCCATTTGATTCCCTGCATTTCCCCTGATGCAGCAGAGAAACATTCTCTGCACTGAGAAGGCAGAGGAAGGGGTTAAGCTGCCAGAGAAGTAAGCCTAATTCCTGTATCTTTAGTCTCTTAAAGCATTGAGAAAAGAGACCTGAAGTCGATGTCTTTTAGGGGGTCACGTACGGTTCCCACTGATGAAACTGTTTGGTATAGTTTTTTTATCCCTGTCAATAGGAGCCATAGAATCTGATGTTTGTAGTTATTTCCTCTTGGAAATTTTGTATGTGAAAGTTCCTACTCTTTGCCACATCCTCTAGTAGATGTTCATATCAGTTCTTTCCAAAAGATTGATTCCTAGCTTGCTGCAGCACAGTTCATCAAATCCTTAATACAGAGGTGAATGGATGGTAGTCTCTTTTTCATCCAAACAATTGTAAGCCTGCATTTGGCTAGCAGTTATGCTTGTTGGATGAAGCATGACTGCTCAGTATTCGGTTTGTTTGCTATTGCCAGCAAACAATACGCTGGCAAGAGTTTACACTTTCTTTGCCTTGCCTTTTTTTTTGTGTGCTATACAAAACCAAGCATGGGTAATGAGTGTCCAGAGTGTGTGTGCTAATTTCTGTAGAGACCTAGATGTTAAAGTTTAAATGGAGAGCGAGTCATTTGAGGTCGTGCTGTTATCATGTTTTACATTCTCTGCACTAGTTAGATTTTTCCTAACATTTTTTTAAGTTACTGAAGAACATTTGCAGCTGACTCCTTCCCTTTACATCTCCCCCTTCTGTTTTCCGATTTAGATTCGTCTATCTCTCTAGTGACGTTAAAGGGAAATAACCAGGTAGGCATAATTTTCTGGCACAAAAACGTAGTAAAGAGCCTGAGAATGCAACGGGATTTGGCTTCTGAGCACATTCCTTAGTTCCTTTGTAAGCCTCTGTCTGTATTAATGTATTGCTGCACTTTGCAGAATAATATACTCACACGGGCTTCGTAGTCATCTTTCTCTCTTCATTCTGAGGACCAACATGTTAGTTTTTCAACAGCTGTAATCAGGAAAATAAGAGCTTTAGAGTTTGCTTCAAACCCTGTATCTCTAAGCAATCTGCTGCTAGAAAGCTACTCACAGAGTTAGCATGAAACTATTCTAATTCTGTATTAATTGCTGTAATTAGGTTTTTTGCGTCATGATCAGATCAAGGAAGCCTAGAGAGAGAAAAAAAAAAGAACCCTCTTTATCCACAACTCTCCTAAAATGAGGCTCAGTATTGCCATCAAAGGCAAAGGCAATGCAAGCCAGACTTTCCCAGCTGGGCAAAAGCCCTTGTCTTCAGGGATTTCAGGGGCAGTTTGGTTCCAGTAGAGCTGGAGTCATTCTCAACATGCTGTCCTGCATGCAGACCTTCTGATTATTTTTGTCCCAATGGGATCTGTTTGGTATCCCTGGTGTATTTAGGTCTCTCAGTTTTGGAGGTTTTTTGTCTTTGCTACTTACAGGCAGACTCGTGCTTCCCTTATATGATCCCGTATATGCACAAGGTACCTGTGAACAGTAACAGCCCTCAGATTTCTCCTGACCAGTTTTGAATGGCAAACTGAATGTTCAAAAAGCACCTGGTTGCAATCTGGGGGAATTTCCCAGTCTGAGTCTTAGGCTTCCATCTTTCCCTGTGATGCAGGATGAGCATTCATTTATACTGCTCTTTCCCTTTACACAGCTGTTGTTTGCTATTTCCCTGTTAATAAATACTTGCACAGGGAAAGAAATATAAAAATGCTGATACTTGCCATTAACTATTTTTGATGCAACAACTAAGTCTGCCAACTGCATGAAGTGAATGCATTTTGTTAAGCACATCAAAAATGCATTTGTAAGAAAAGGCTCAGTGGGTCAGATAAGAAGGACACAGAGTACAGTGGTAGCAAAGTACCTTGGTTTCCCATTCACAAATTGTATCTTTCTTCCTTTAGTCCTTTGCGTGCTTGAATTATTTAGGCTGTAAACTTTTTATGATGGAAACTGCCTCTTAATCACAACCTATTTATACAATGGCCACACATCAGCCAACCAACACCAGAGAATTCTCTCCCACCTACTCATTTCTCTTTTAGCTCAGCCCATCCTTAGCATATATTCTCATCGAAATTTGGAATCTTCTACATGGCAGCCTTTCTGCATCCCGTTCCTTTCCATTCTTTCTCTCTCCTCCTTCATGACCTTCTCCAGATGGTACATCTGTAGAAAAAAGAACAGATTTAGAAATGGTTGGTTTTCTTTCAATGGGAATTAAACTGCATTAGCTTCTCACCAATGCTTTATTTTGGGAGCAGGCTAATCTGCTAGACCTGGGCAAGAAACCATGTTTTCATTCAACAAAAACTTTGGAAATGTAAACATTTTCTTGACTTGGATGAAGTGTTAAGGTCTCAGGAATGTTTTCAAAGTCCAAATCCAAGGAGCTGTGAGCCATGGAGGGCAGGCTGGTCTTACAATAAGTCAACAAAAACATGCTTTTAAGACTGCCAAAATGTTTCTGCCTCCTAGATTCCTGGTTTGTTTTTTTTTTTTAATAAAATGAAACAAATTCAGTTTCTTCCCCCTAGATTGCCTTGGTATTTTTTTTTTAAGTGAAACATTTTCATCAGAAAGGACTTGAAGAAGGAAGGTGAATTTGACTGAGCATCCATATTTTGGCTGAACAGGTCCAGATCCTCTTAGCCTTTTATATAGTCTTGATTAGCTCTATCCCTGTATGTCCAGGAGAGTTGAGGTGGGACATAAAGGAAGGGAATGCAGCCATGTACTGGTCACCATTCCATTCACCTTTTCCCATAAAATCTCAGATTTTCCCTCTAATTTCAGGAAGAAAGGGAAGAGTGGGCGATATGGCTCCATCCAGGTTTAATGTTCCATAAAGCTACAGGTCTCCCAGGTGCACAAAAGAATTAGTGTTATTGGTGGTACAGGCGACAGAGCAGAACATGAAGCTTGAAGTGTCGTGATGTGCTTGTTTCAGCATGTCTGGAAGGAGTACCATTGTCAAGAAGTCTCATATTTTCCTTTTCTCAAGTAAGTGACCATCTTTCATGGCAGCTGAAGCAGTTATTTATCATTGTTCCTCAATAGATGTTGAATTTTGTTTCTATATATCTGGACATGTTATGGACCTCTACGGGAAATTTACTTGAGCGAGAACTATGGGATTGAGTTATTAAATATTAATAAGCAATAAATTTCAGATCACCTAAATTATAAAAACACCATTCCCAGCCATGTGACAATCTGTTATCTCTTGCTCTGCATTTTTGGAAGATTAGGAACACGATCTTTTTTGTGTTAATTTGTGATGATACCATCAGATATTCTTTGAATGTTAAATTTTATTACTTAGGTCTCTCGATTAGAAGAGCACAGTTTGTCTGTTGCTTTTCCCATACCATAGGATTCGTGGTGCAGTATGAATCCATCAGATTTATTTTACCATCTAGTACAATACGTGTAGGAGGTATAGCTCCTAAGAATGTGTTTCACAGATCACTGATGTATGGAGACGTTAGGAAACGCAAAAATTTTTTATCTGAAATTCCCCTTGCTCTCCCCTTAAAAAAAAAGCAATGATGCAAATAAGTTTTCAAAAAGATTGTTTTATGAAAACATGTGCTATATTCAGTCTTTTTAAAGACTAGAAATCACATAAATGACAGTTCCAGAAACTGTAGATTTATGACTTTTTTTAACTTTCCGATTATGCTGGCAATGACTAAAAAAAATAAAATTTTGTAATTTTGAGGAGAGAATAATGTACTTTTTTATTAAAATAGAAATGACACACTGCTGCATATCTAACTTGATTTAGTGTTTTTATTAGTTATAGAACTGTTTTAATACCTCACTAACTATTGCTTTCTCCCTCAAGGTTTTCATTGTTCTCATACCCTAGAAACAAATTGATAATTCTGAAAAAAATAAAGTATTTCTTAGTTGTTTGCTAACAGCAGAATAGCAATCAGTCACCACAGGGTTACTACAATGGGCATCATTATATCTGGATCCTTATCAATTTCACTATATGGGTAAGTATTATTGCTGCATACCGGAACTCCTTTGGTGTTATTGCTTAATTTTAATTGTGATTGTAAAATGTGAAAAATGTGGATATTTAAACCACAATTAAACACCTGCTATACTTGTTGTGCATTGGCATTTAAAGATATATTGAGTATTTAAAATCTGCTGAATCAGAAATTATATTGAGGGGGGAAATAAAAAATAAAAAATCTGGGATTGGTTTGAAAGCAAATGTTTGCTTAAGGAAACAGTTGCCGGGAAATTTAATTTAGCCAAATACGTGATGCAACATCTGAACCTTAAAACATGTTGAAGAGTAAATTTTGATATCGTGCTGTTTCTCATGCAGCTTCAGAGGCTGCCAGTCTCTTGCAGCTTCCAAGAATCCCACTGTCCTATGTGTGTCCCTCTGACATCCTGCAAATGGAAAATCCTGCACTGGAAAACACCTGCCCAGCATTAACAAGATGTAAATGGCAGAAACAGCAGAATGTCAAGTTGTAGAGACACAAAGAAATGAAGGTTTTTAGAAAAAGCCTCTGCTGACTACTCCCAAATTCTTAATTTCATTCGAGAGTGAAAACATTTCTAAATTGCTTCTGGTTCTGTGGTGAGAAGCACAGAAAAACACATGAGCACATGATTTTTGTTAGGCATGTGAGTAATCTGAATGAGTTAGAGCTCAGCACATGTTGATGTGCTTTGCTGCCTTGGATCTGTTAGTGGTGTAAGGTGGTTTAAATCTAGCAGACATAAAGAGAGGCAGCAGCTCTCAGTACAATTAAATCTGCAAGCAGCCTCTACTGCACAGCCTGGCTCACGCACCTTTCCATACCCCATCTCTTTTCCTTTCCTTAAAAATAGGTTGAAAAAATTGCTTGGTCTGAAAAAATGACAGATTTATCCTCTCCGTAAAGCCTGTTTTTCTGATATTAGAGGGAGAGTTTGCTTACGGGCATTAAAAAATTAACAGTATTTTAAGTCTTTCTTTTTGTCTATTGTTATTTTGTGTTTAGCCACTTGCAACTCAGAAGAAAAGAAATCGTTGTATCAAGCCTTCCATCTTTGCATGTACAGTGGAAAGATTTGTCTGACCCTTCAGCTAGTTCTTGCCGATTCTGGAAGAGTGCTTGGGGATCTTTTGCTTCATGATTTATGATGTAATCAGGTATGGACCTAGAACCAAATCCCTCCCCTTTTCCAGACGAGGAGCTCTGGGAGAAAAACTGTTCCTCTGTTTAGGAGAGGTAACACCAGTATTTTTCTTCAGCTGTAGAAGAGGACTTGGTGTTTCTTAATGGTCTGATGATAAGCACAATTGGTGGGGCATTGATTTAGGTTTTATTTCCTGCAATCTAGACTCCTGGGAGGATTCCCTGGCTTCTTGCCTCTGTACTTCTGTTGGGTTTGCATTGAATTTTGAAATGATTCAACATGATCTGCTGTCAGCCTCCTACTGCACACTGGGCGGTCAAAATAACTCCCTTCCCCTTCCTGGGAGAGTAGGGTTCCCAAGGGCACTTCATGCTCCTTATCTTTTCCTACTTTCTAGTTTGAAACCAGTGATATCTGGCTAATAGTTGTGAAAAAGCAAACACTGTTTTGATAACTAATGCGTGCAATAAATTGGCGAGTTCTGTATTTCAATTTTTTTCCCCAAATTGTTGCCTCAGGTTGTAGGTAGGGTACCCCACTCCTTTCTGTACTGGCCAAACAGCTTCTCAAATGCCTTACCACAAATAAATCATTTAGGTATCTTCTTCTTGTCTTAGAGCATGTCTTGGCTACCAGCACACTTCCCTGTCAATCTTCAGTAATGGCTTGTGTCAGGTGGAACCTCCTGGGAAAGAAATGGGTTTATTTTAAAAAGTTTATGAGAGCATCTCCTCTATCTCCAATGTGTGTCATAGAGAGGGATTATTAAATATAGAATAAATAACAGACAACTGTATTCCAAGGCTTTAATTCCATTGGGGGGGTTCAATTTTTCAAAAGTGGATTTAGTGCTCATGAAAGCTGTCAGATTGAGGTCCTTGGAAGCCAAAGTGGTCTTTTTATCCCGTAGATCAGGTGTGGTATTGGTAAAAAACATGCAGGCTCTCCCACGCTGTCCTGACCTGCAGCACCTGTATTTGTGCTTTGACCTGTCCATGTAAAGGAAGTAGAAGGGCAGCTCCAGGAGGTGCAGTGAAGTTTAGTGTAAGTAACCTAAAATGAGCTTGGAGAAGGCTGGTACCTCCACACGTGTCAACGATGTGTACAGAGGCATTATCCAGGGTTCCAAAGCATGGTGAGCCCCTGGAGCTGTGCTGGTGTGTGCACACAAGCTCTCAGCATCAGGCAGGCACTGCACCACAGGGGAAGGAACCCAGAATAGCGAAGTCTCCAAACCCTCACAGGCAAAATGGTCTGATTCCCAGGACGTCTCTCATCTCTGTGATAAGCTAACCCATAGGGAGCCTCGCATTCCTCAGGCTCTGCAGGATGTGTGGCATATTGAGGCTTACATTTTAAACCTACACCTTTATAGCACAAAGCTCATCAATTAATTTACCTACTCTTGTGTCAACTTTGGCAGCTTTATAAATTGGAAAAAGAGATTCATGATCTAAATCCAGCCCCTCACTCTGCGATGCATTGATGCCTATAATTCCTCATAGAAAATATCTTTCCTGAAGTCTGCAATGTGTTATAATCTCTAATTATGAATATGTTCACAGAATTTGTTCATCTCAAGATGCACTTGTGCATCTGTTATTTATGCACTATACATTAAACTTTACATATAGCTTTAGAAATATTTCTGCAGATGTGCACTTGTGCTTAAAAGACCATAGAAAAGGATATGTTAAGCTGTGTGATGAGGTCCTTGGGTAGGGATTATGAAGTATGGGAAAGAGCATCATCTTTTCCTCATGGTGGAGTTGTAACTAGAGGTAGACAACCCTCTGCTGAAATTTTGGGGTGGAAGGACATCTCCAGGGTCACGGCTACAGGTGATGTTGCAGCCCATCTCTCTGTCTCCTCGCAGGCAGTCTGTGGGCTCTGTGCTTCTGCTGCCAGGCTCTGTGGGGTGGGGGGTGGTGTTCCTGCCTACCCTGGAGCCCAGGAACAGACAGTGTTTACTGTCTGGGTCTTCATGGCAGACAAGCCTGGCATCAAGGGCATCCTCAGGTCACCCTTTGAAGACGATATAGCAAGAAGCCAGTGTGTTTGTCATGGCAGGAAAGTCTGGCACTAAGAGAGACTGTAAACTTATTAGAGAGGCTGAACTTTATGTTTAAATAGCACATAATGCAGTGGGGACTGGTCCCTGCCTGGCACTTTTAATTGCTGCTGTAATAATAATACAAGAAACAGAGCCACTGCTCTGTACACAGCCATACAAAAAATGATAAATTGTTATTCTACTTGTTTTCCTATTGTAAAGCAATGCTGTCAGTATGGAATTCATTTAACTGGAAGATAAGTCCTCAAATGATTATCTTAGAATCTGAAGGGGGAAAACATACAATTCAGCACTAACCACTACAAGAAAACTAGAATTAATGCTAGCCAAAAACCAAGCAAAAAAATATCAGAGGGACAATAAATGCATGATGTACAAAACTAAACTTATCTTTGAGCACACCCCAAGGTCTTCTGTGGGCCCCGGTTCCAATCAGCCCCAGAAGAACATGAAAGCCACCTTAAAGCTGCGACTGCTTCAGGATCAAATGCTTTTCTAATAGTGTGCTGCTATGTAATAGTTTTTAATAGGGAAATGTTACCAGATTTTTTTATATGCTAGCCTTCCTTGTGTAAGCTAGCTAAAGGTGCACGTGGTTTGTGGAGATGAACCGAGAGATCGTGCTTTTGAAAGGTACTGAGGTTCCTTCATTTCTACTGCAAGTTAATCATGACTCTGTGCCAGAAGGGAATAGAAATCTGTTGTGTTGGCTTGGTTTTGGTTTAGTTTTCTTTCTCTTTTATTTCGGTGTGTGTAGACTTCTGTGCTTCACAAACAAAAGCTTTTTCTCCATGAAGAGAAGACACCAGCATACCTGTATAGCATGCCCCAGCATCTCCTCAAAAAGACATTTGCTTGTTAATCTAGAAAGTAACAGTGTATGCATTTGAGTGCTCTGTTTTCTTTCCACCCTACTACAGTTTTGCTTTTCATGTTTTTATGCTATGCTTAATAATAGAAGTACCTGAAATATTTGTCGATTGATGGAAAAAAGTATTCCTTGCTTTGCCTTGAAGTACCATATCTATATGGAATCATAGAAGCTGGAGATTGTAAAGGACTTTTGGTCATTGGAACCACCCACGTGTCGATGCTGGATTGACACTCTTTTCTTTTCCTGTGAAAGCTGCTTGTGATATGGTGGTGCAAAGAAATTTGCACTTTAATAGGACGCATTTTCATAAAAGCTCAACCTGATTTTGTCTCTGTTTATGGTCCAAATATATACAGTGCTATACAGGCCATATGAAATTACAGCAAGAAGTTGTGAATGATGTAGGAAATGAAAAATTCATCACAAAGAGCAAGGAGGTAGCAAGCTGTGCTGCACTCTACCTTTTGATATTAAACTCAGATATAAGCCAGACGAGGCAACTGGACTCAAAAGGTCTCAAGCAAATATAACCCCTATAGAATAAAACTGAGAAAAAATAAAAAGGCTAATTAAAAAAAAAGTTTTAGCATAGCTTGGAAGTGTTTATTTTCTCCTATTAAAAAGAAACCCAAACACTTCCCAGCTGAAGAGAACATTTTAAATGTGGTTTTGTCCCAAATGAAGACAAACAGAAAGGGCTTTTGACAATTTGGGGAAGTGCTAAGATATTCATACCAGAGGAAGCTATTTGTTTTACCAGAGGAAGCTATTTGTTTTTATTGGATTTTTGGTTTGGTTGGGGTTTTTGTTTTCTGCAATGGGGGTGGAATCACTCATTTTAGGGCTGGTAAGTAGAACATACAGAATTTAATAGTAACACATATAATAAAAAGAAATCTTACTTGCAGATGGCCTCTCAAAATAAAATCAGGTAAAAGACGGGTAATGCTTAGCACATCATTACTGCAGGTATTCTGACCTGGTTTACTTTCACCCCATTGTGTAAGGATTCTATACCACACCATTTTGGGGGAATAGCAAATATTTCTATATTTGCTTCTATAATGTGCTATTCAATCCTTCTACCTTTGGTTTGTGCACACAGATTTCTTAATCGCTTGCAGAACCCTTAAAAATTATTTTTCTGGAGACAAAGAATGCATGGACTCTTCCTCAGGTGAAGTCCATGCAGCACATAAGGAGGTGCATGTCTCTCACTGCTTAAAGCCAGGTATGTTCTTCAACAACTTGCTGAATTAAATCCTTAATCATCATCGCCATCAATAGTTACTGCTTGCATGCTCTCCCTGGAAAATGTAATTTTTTAAATATGCAGCCCTTGGGACTTCATGCTGGTCAGCAAAGCAACCACACGGGGTGATGTTCCCTGCTCTCTGCATACACATGGCTTAAAATTACTGCAGCAGCTCCAGTACTTAATTCTTTTGCCATTGAGCACCTGCAATCGTACATGTGGGATTCTAATCTTCACACACGAGATGGCCTCGAATAATTTCTGTGGGTTTTATAGGCAATTCTGTGGTGATCAAACTACCGTAAAGAGAGACCTGTATCAACCTGTAATTTCCCCCCCTTCTTTCAAACTTATAATCTAAGGTTTCCCTTGTGGGTGGCCCTTCTTTCTTTTGTGCCATGGTAATTTCTTCATAGGTGGTACCTGACAAGTCCTTTTTTACCCTTAGAGTTTTTTGTTCAGATTCCATTCACTTCAAAATATCATTACCATTGCAAACAAGGAAAATGTGTTTATCAGAAACTGCAAACTCCTTTAGGGCCTCATAGGATTAATCACGGTTATAAAGTTTTATTAAACACAATTTTTGTTTAATGACAAGCTCCACCAGTCCTTCCCATTCCAAACCAATCCTGTCCTTAGGGTGTATCTAGCACAGCAGATTGTTTTCAACAGACTCTCAAGACAATCCCTATTACTTTGTCATGCACACAGATATTTTTCTTCCTGGATAATTTGAACTTCCTTAAAAATCACATCTGTTTCATACTTTATTTATTTGTAATTTAAATCCTTAAATTGAATCTTTCATTACTAACATCTGGGCTTGAAATGCAGCCCACTTGAAAAAATACAAATTTTATTTTATTTGTAGTTACCCCCCTTCACTCAGTAGCATTGGTACAAACATTCCCTGGCCAGAGGCAAAACAGCCGGGTATCTTAAAGCTGTGATGCCGTACCACGTGTAATATGGCTCACTTGAATGTCCCTGAAGTGACTGGCAATTTGCCCAGAATTAGACTGAATGCAAGTAATAAGCTGTAGAAATTCCACAATATTGACAATTAGATATCTCTATACAGCAGCAGCTGTGTATTGTTCTCATGGTATATTCCTCTCAAAGCACCTCCTAAAAAAGGGGGAAAAAAAAACCTGGCAGAAGGTTGCAGGCAGCAGAAAGGTAATACACATTGTATGAAATATCTCAAATTCAGATTAATAGGAATGTTTCTACTAGCACCGTTTTCTACATCAGGAATAATGGCTAAGGCAAAATGCTGAGGAATTTTCAGCTTATAATACCACACCTGTACTGTTAAATCTCTATATTTTAAACATTTTTTTTTCTGAGAAAGATACCTACCCACTCTTTCCTTTCATCCTGAAAAGAAGGAGGTGGGAGTATGGGCTTGCCTTTGGTTGCTGCTTCATTGTCCCCAAAACAGAGAAAGACATTAGTGTCCTGCACAATGGGGTGTCCCCAAGACATAGCAATATGGCCCAGAACAGAAAAGTGGGGTTAGAAGAAAAGGTTTATTTTTTTTACCTGATTTGAGAAAATTCAGATAGCTTTGAGGGACTTGCTGGAATAAATACATTTATTTCCTATTAATTCTCAATTCCCTCGTCTTTCAAAGTTTATTTGTCAGTCTTTCTACAGAAAATGTGGAAAATTAATTCATTGAACATTTATTTTATTTTACTCACAAGAAGCAGCTGCCCACAGCGAACGGATTCAAATTTTATTTTTTAAACCATACTTTTGAAGTTTGCATTATGAGCTATTCATCTTTGATATTTTGCCCAGTGGATATCAGTGGAGCTTGTTTCTGTCAGCTACTAAGCTTGTCAAACTTTGGTTTTGGTATCTGTCTTTATTGTAAAAGAAATGATCATTTTTTAAAATAAGCTGCTGTTTGGTTGGTTTGTTTTTTTGTTTTTTGGTTTTTGTTTGTTTTTTCTTTTTTTTTTTTTCCCGAAGTACCATAAAACTGAGGGAACAATAAGATGTCAAGTTTTATATTGCAGATGCTAATTTATCAAGCTAATTACCAACAAAATGCAGCTAAATTGCTGATAATCTTGAGACTGATTAATTCAGCAACAGAGATATTGATGAGTATTTAAAGGTTAGGAATAGGAGTGTTATGATGCAGGAGCCCCTTCCTACTTTGGTGCTTACCACAGAAGAATTATCTCAGCACCGCATGGCATACACAACATTTTGACAGATACGTGTGCTGTATGCCAAACAAATTCTGGAGAAAGGAAAGGCCAGTTTGTGCATTTGTCTGCCTGGTGTGACCACGCTGAATATTGCTAAAATAGAGGGAAAGGTTCTGCATGGCACTGTGTATTCAAGTTTCCCTGTCCTGATGGCTGTCACCCCAGATCCTGCCATTTTCATTTCCTCTTCTATATTGTCTGCTGCTGTGCAACTTCCCTGCCTTTCTCCCTCTCTACCCAGGAAAAAAAAACCAAACAAACCACTCCGCAAATGCAATCACAATGAGATTGTGACTCATGGCCTTTTCCAGCTGCAGGGGAAGTGAAGGTGATCCCTGAATCCATCAGTCCTTTGGTCACAGATAACTTTTCCTCCCTGGACAGTGGGAAAAGTGTTTCTTCAGGCTTTATCTGTGCTGGCTCCTCTCCTCTGGGTGCTGAGGCTGCTGAGTCAGTGCCGAATGAGGTCAGTCATGATGCCCATTTCTGGGAGCTGGACACCGGCCTGAAATGTCCTGAAATGGCATTCCTTGGGCCCTTTTCCTGTCAGCAGCACAACATCGGGTCCCTTTGGTGCCGAATGTACTCCAATAAAGGAGGTTAAAAAGCCTGTTCATTAATTGACTCCAGCACTGAGTGAGTCCCTTTTATAACCTGTGTTATCAGCAGAAGTACAAGCATGGTGTGGTAAGGAATGTGATTACGGACGAGATTTCCTGGGAGAGGAATTAGCTGGCTCTGGTGGTGATCTCCGTTATAATGAGCACACTGCCATCTTTATGAACGCAGTTATAGATGTACTCCCACAGCCCTGAAAAACACCGAGCTCCTCTGCCTCGCTGAGTAGCACCAGCCAGGCTCTCAAAGGGTTAATCTGCAGTTTACTATTGAATAACATAAAATGAGCTGTAAATAATGTAATGATATGTATTGTTAAGCTACATATACTGTACCAGGTGCAAGTACTCCCACTCCTCACTTAGATATAATCTGGGGCAGTCAACAAACACAGATGTATTTTAACAAAAAAGAAAGAGAGAGGAAAAAAAGATGAAGAAAGTATGAACAAAAAAATTTTAAAACATATGTAAGATAATTTAACTGAGAAAACGATCCAGGTAAAACCTGGCCTATTTTTCAGAGTTACTTTAACTGTGCCGTGTAAAATACAATGGCATTTTGACTTGTTTTTGGAACATGCATGAGCCAAACACGTGTGGAAACACCTTGACAGGCCTTTTGTATAACTACAAGAAAACTGATAATCCTAAATCAATTACATGGAGGAAAATATGAATCTTTGAATACTAGTAATTATAAGGGTTATTTTTCACTTTTGTAGCACCTGCAAATGATGCACTGTATATATAACAATGACTCCAAAAGCTCTAATTAACTGTTTATTTTTTGCTGCTTGTTTGCTGGCTGTAACCAGTCCACATTAATTGACAATTTATATATGTGTGTGTGTGTGTATAGATATGGATGTATATTTTTCCTCCCCAGCCCACATGCACCCCCCCCCCCCCGCCCTATTTTCTATTACTTATGATTGTCTGGAAATCACAATTACTGAATTTGCCTCTTCTCAGTTGGTTCTTAAAGCCTCATCAGAGACTTTTTGCTGAAATTCCAGTAATACTCGAGGGATGGAAAAATGTGGTAGAATATGCTGGGCTGATCCTACCTAGTGGGGACAACTGCAGTCCCTTCGGTAGCGTGATGACATGGCTCCTGACTAATAGTGCCAGTCAGAATTCCTAACTGCTCCTACCAAATGCGAAAGAGCTGATTTTGGAAGACCTCCAGCCACAGCTTTCCACTGCTGATAGATTACTCTGGGCTATTCATGGAGCAAGATTAGCCTGACCACCATGAAGAAAACTCTTTGTTCCGTGTCATTACCTAGGACGGGTTGAACCGTGTTAAGGCAAAGCCGCATTGGTGAGCTAAATTCGTACAGAAATTGGATCAGTGGTTATTCTGAAATTATGCTATTATGGTTGAAGGGAGTGGGGGTGGTGGATTTGTCGGGGTTCTAGGTAGGGAATGTGAAACACAGCAAAACTCAGCGTAGAGAGAGGGGGGACAGCTTGCAGTAGGCACTGTCAGGATTTTTAATGTGGGTGCGAGCACACAGTTGCCATAAAAGCAAAGCGCAGCGGAGCTTTGTATCGAAAATGAAAACACAACTGTGCCCAGGCGGCGGCCAAAGGGTGCCGAGCCTTGGGTAGGCACCACGCACTGCGGCAGCTCCAAAGGCACCGGAGCGAGAGGGCCGGCGCCGGCGAGGAGGCACAACAGCGCCGCGCACCGCGAGCGCAAGATGGCTGCTGGAACCATCTGCAGGACATCAAAGTCTGCTGCCTGATGGCAAGTGGGCTGCCAAAGCTTCTAAAGGCTTTGGCGCCTGCATGTAAATCGGATGCAAACTGTCCATCTGCTGCATGGCACAAGTGACAGCTGATTCTTTTTGCAGTCCGTAAGATGAACTAGACCTAAGCCAATCCGTCCCTGTTCCTAATCACACAAGGTTTGTCCTACCAGTTTCATTAGCCAGACACACGAGATACAGTATGTGGTTTTTCATTTTGCTCTGTACGTGACTCTATAAAAAACAATGCCGGGGATGGGCTGTGAAACCAAAGGGGACACACTGCTGCTACTGCAGAGAAAGCATATTGGCAATGTTCAAAGCATATTGGGGCATAACAGTAGTCTAAAAACCCCAATATGGATTAGGACAGCTGACCAGATGTCTTGACTGACATTTTTTAACACGATTCAAGGGTGTCCCTACAGTACATAAATGCAAACTATACATCTGTGTACTTTTTTTTTTCCACTGGAAATACCATACATGGATGCTTTGATTGTAGCTGACAGCTCCAGTGTGAGGAGAGAGCCATTCAATGCTGCAGCTCTGGCCTTCTCCTCTGAGAAGCTTGCTGGAAAAAGTTTGACTTGGGTTGCAGTGCAAACAGGCAAGAGAGATGTTGTCTTCAGCAGAAAGTTACCTACCTCCTTTCCTCATCAGATGGGTGGTGGGAATTTGCTGGAATGCTGTGTTGAAAGTGGGGGATGAGATGTGATATACTGTTATAATAAGGGAATGTTGTTCTTTTCTAGACTGATCTCAAATTTAGAAAGTTGGATGACTATCAAAACACGATTACTCAGCTGTGCAATTGTTTGTGAGAAGGAAAGATCAGGAATGGTCGGGGAGGAGAAAGCGCTGCAGGTATACTGAGAAGCAAGGAACAAAGAGGGTGAAAGAACAAAGAAATTTCCAGTTTCTCACTTGGTAGTTTTTAGAGCAGAGGTCACATATGAAACATAGACCCCCTTCCCTCCCCAGCCTCTTCATCTAATTAGACATGAGAGGTGGCAATGGTGAGTTTGAACCAGCACACTGAGTCTGGCTCACCAGTGTGAGCCCAGTCGGCATCACTCCCTCAGATTGCAGCAAACACTTCATGTGCATACTTCCACCCTTCCATAAACATGTACTTTCCCCCTTTTTTCTTCTGTACATTACTGGAACAGGATTAGGAACTCCACTGGTAGGAAGCCAATTTTCCCACCTGCCTGTCCAGAAGCAGCTTGAGGTATGGCAAACACCTTTCTCAGCAACAAGAGTTTATTCCAAAATACTGTTCTTTGCCCCTGCCCCAGCGTCAAAGTATGCTTTCTTCAAACAGGGCACTGTGTTATAAGCTAATCACAGACTCTTCCTCTCTCCCTGCTGGGCTCAGCATGGAATTTGGTCTCCTCCACCGATGCTCCTTGATAGTGTCTGAGAAGCAGATTGGAAGTGTTTGCCCATTTATAACCAAATAGATTAGTTGGTTTTAGCGTGTTCTCCCTAGTTTCCAGGTAAATGTAAAGTGGTACCTAAATTTATGTTTCCAATTTTTTCCTTCATAAGTCTTTTGCTTTCCCAGCAACCAGCTCCAGGCTTCATGCAGAAACAAAAGATCTCCTTAAAAACAAAAGGTCCTGTAGTATCAGTGAGGCTGCAGATAAAGTTATACCCAGCATCTGTATGTAAATTTTCTGTAGTGCCAGCTGCTTGGCTCTACACTTTATGGATACACAATTCTTACTTTACACTTGTGATAACATAAAGCTTGTGCCTTTCAGTGGTAAATCCTACTGGGCCTTAAGTTTGGCTTTTATGTATCTCTTCAGATTTGTAGCATATCCTTAAAAAAGGCTTTGTCCTGTGACATCAACTACCTTTGTGCCTATTCAGATACTGTAAATTTACCTCAAATCTAGGCCTGGTGTCTTAGGTGAGTATTTGAGTCTAAGGAAAAAGAGTTTCTCTGTGGAACCATTGAACGATAAAAACTGCTCCAGCAAGTCCCAGGGGCTGGAGGACCCCTGACCTGACTTGCTGCTGTAGTGGTGCCATCAGAGGACCTCACACTGGCAGCAAGCCCCCAGAGTCCCTACCACTCATATCCCTGCCTGCAGGTGTTCTGTGTGTGGCCCTGGAAGGCTCCCCAGTGAGCAGGTTGTTGGTGCTGCTCTCATGGCCAGCATCCTCCCAGGCTGACCAAGCCCAGGGCAGAGGGGCTGCAGGTATCTCCAGCTGGCCAGGACAGCTGCACTGCTCCATGGAAAGGATTTTCCTGCTGTGCAGGTGAATGTTTGGATGAGTGTGCCAGAGCAAATGGCTTGTGCATGCTGAGTCTTGTTCAGGAATCAGCTGATTGCTACTAGGTCGGTCGCCTGTATTAGAAGGGTGGAAAGAATGAAAAACTAGGTATATGGGGTTTAGATAAGGCAGTGCAAGCCTAAGAAACACAGCTGTCTATGTTCCTGTGAATGGCAATCAAGGGAAAACTCTATTCTTGAACACAGAAAATTGCTCTAGACCTGTGTGGTGAAAAGCACCTCTGTCCCTAAAAATTAAATACCACTGGCAAATTACTGATAATGTACTAAATATGACTTCTAGGCTTACATTGTTAACTGTGAAACTGATGACAAACTAGAACATGCTAATAGCACAACACTGAACTGTGGAGTTACACCACAATTCATTTTTCTTTCCCAAAATGACCTTCCTCTTTGCTGACTGATGAAAAATCACAGATGAAAATGTCCTGGATTAAACTGATGGGAATTTTCCTTCTTTTTGGTCCTGTGCATATGCTGTGACTATCAGAGAGCACCCGAGATTGCAGGGTTTTACTGCTAAGATTGTAGGTTCTACTCTAAATCTGCACTAAACAGACACACGTATAAATTGCTATCATGCTGTCGCATCAGTAGATCAGCTTACAGTCTCTTTTAGATTCTCTTTGTCTTGTTATTTTAATTCTATTCAGGAACAGAGCATCAAGATGGATATTTAAAATATAGCTTTCGATTTACTGATCTACAAATACACTTCTGACCTCCACATGTAGGCTATTAAATCCCACTGATTTGTCTTCCTGGACTTCTCTTATTATTATTTCCATGAAAAAGCCTATTCCTGAAAACTGGATGGGGATTTTGAGCCAAAAAATTCTATGACCTGGGAATGTGCCTGTCACCAATGGTTATTGGAATACACACTTGTTCACACTAGACTTCCAGCTCAGCAGCTCTGCAAAATAGAATACATCACAACATCTACTTCAAAACAATTCTGAGAGTCTCTGAAAAGTAGTTTCCCACATTCCTGAAAAAAAGAATTAACACTGTATCTCAACATTAAATTCAGAAGCATAAATAACCTGTTTGCTAAGAATGCTCCATTTGTTCCTGATGCCAGAAGCCTTACTTACAGCATGAAGGGAAAAAGAAGTCACTTATCTCTACCAGTGAATAATGTGAAATGAAGGTACAATATTGAATAAGCAGGTGATACCACCACACTGTGATACAAGGGCTGGGTGGAAACAATGGGAGGCAGAGGTACGGGTTCCTGGTTCAGTGCAGATCTCATTGCAGACTTTCCTTGAATCCATGCCAACCATGTGTGAGCAGAGGGTCCACTTAGCATTTTTCTCCCTTTTATTGCAATAAGGGTTAATGCAAAAATGGGGGAAATTACTTTTAACAATGTAAAGGCAGCATTTTCCCTTTTCTTTCATCTCAGTTCAGATCTATTCTGTCATTCTTTTTGCTGACAAATGAAAGAACTCAGTCATCAATGTTTTATGCTCTGCCATGACAGAGAAGGTACTTTCTGCTTTTCATAGTCCAGTAGCTATGCGTGATGCAATAAATACAGAGAGGCAAGGTCAAGCACTCTAATGAATATGTAGTGAGATGTATATATTTGTTAAAGCCTAAGTGTCATGCGGTATCTTAAACAAAATCATCCATCCATCCATCCATCCATCCATCCATCCATCCATCCATCCATCCATCCATCCATCCACCCACCCATCCATCCATCCATCCATCCGATTATCTCTGGTAGTACACGGTCTTTAAATTCTGCAGACCATCTCTCTGCCACCCATGTAAAGGGCCAAATCCTATTGTCTTCACTTGGTTTCATTCATACAACCTCTCTCTCTGTGGCATCTCTGCAACTTGATAGAGATGCAGTGCAGTCTGCATGCTGGCCCCAAGCTAGAACACATTATTGCTCAGGCTGGGGAAAGGCTGATTTGGATCCGCTGTTTGCACTGCGGCAGTCCTGTGTGATCCTTGCCTGGCATGAGCTTCCCATTTCATACCAGCTTCTCTTTTTCAGGGGTTTTTGTGCAGTGTTATCATAGCAGAAAGTTTGGGGCTTTTTACTGTTTTTTTTCTTGGGGAAACAAAGTGACTCCTGATAAGATCGGGAAAAACATTTGGGACACTGCTCATTGACATTTTACCTGAGGAAAAAGAAGATTGCAGCATACTCAAAGCAAATCACACAGCAAAGGGAATGTCCTCATTTTAGACTGCAGAGCAGAGAGCCCGTGTGCTGCAATTGCTAGGGTAATGGTTGCTGCTGCTCAACACTTTCCTCGAAATGCAGCCACTCTGCCTTTTTATTTTTGGGCACTTTTGCATGCATAATGATAGCCATCCATTTAAAGGCAAATGTCCTCTTAGTTTTAATGGGCTTCTGTTCATGGAACATTGTCAGATACTGTCTTTACTTTAGTGGGGTTTTTTTCCTTTCTTTTTGTAATTTGGAGATGGCCGCTGCTTTGTCATGACTCTCTGGAAGCACGGGGTACCTGTGCCCTTCAAGCAGCTGCTCAGCCTCTTCCAGAGCAGGGCTGCTCTATGTTCATTGTGGAAAGATATAATTTTTTATTGTGTAAGTGTTTTTACAATGGATTTATCACATAAATAAGGAATGGAAGAGACCTTGCTGGTCTGTTAATTTACCTCCCTGTAATATTAGATTATTCTCCAGAGTGCATTTTCTAGATCCTTGGACAGTCCAATTTTAAATGTCGCAAATAATGGGGTTTGCACAGCTTCTTGCAAGTGAATTCATAGCCTGTATGGCCTCGGTCACCTTTCAAATATTTACATGTCCTTTTCTTCCTTACTTACTTTTTCTAAGTTGACATGATGCATACATCCATTTTATTTTAACTTTTGTTTACAATCGTCTCCCTGCCTAAGAACATTTACAGGCCTTTCCAAATTCCCCTCCTTCTTACCACTATAATTTCCTATTAATTTGTTCTCTCATATCACATTCTTTGTATTTTTGAGATACTCTTTCATCTCTACTATCAAACTCAGCTCAAGCACTGCCTAATGTTGCCTCTGCAGCAATGCAAAGGGTGAGAAGGCATATCTGTAATTTTAAGAGGACTGAATACTTTCCAGGTGTCCATTTTACCTACATAACAATGTTTCTGGGGAAGAAATGCACTGGAGAAAACAATCCTGAGACACAAAGTTTCAAGTAATTGTTAAAAAGATTTAGTAACTTTCTTTAATTCTTTTCTAAATTAAAACAAGACCTTGCTTTTCTCCTCATTCACTGTGAATATATCTGCTCTTTGTAGCTCCCAATTAAACATCATGTGTGAATTTACCACCTTCTTCAGATCATTAATAAATTTTACTGAGTTAGATTCCAAACAGGCTTTTAGGGTATATGATAATTGTAATACTTTATGTTATGGTGCATCTTCAAAGCTGGATTTAATGAGTCACAGAGCCTACCTGTAAAATTGTGTCTGGAATGAGTTGAAAGGGGAATCATATTTTTTTTAAACAAAAATATTTTTTGCAGAAGCTCTGAGTAAAAAAAAAAAAAGGCAATATTTCTTAAATCTAGCTATCTCCCAGCTCTGCTTTTTTGCATTAATTTTTTATTTAAAAGTTTTTCATTCCAGTTGGCTTGCAAACCTTGTAATAAAGTGCTTCTAGGATCAAAGGAAGTTATTTTTATAGTATTACCTCATTTTCTTTTATTAAAATAGAGAACAGCTTTAAGTTATACACATATTTGGTCAAAATGATAGAAGCCCTAACCAAACTTTCCATATTTTTTCTAAGGCACAAAGGATAGTCTAAGTTTTGGGTGACAGTCATTTAGGGGGGCACAAGACCTCATCTGGAGCAAAACAATGCTATTCTTCTGTGCAGTGTCAGAAATTCTCCATGGCATTTTCAGAAATCCCATCTCTTAAGGAAGAGCAATATTTTCATAGATGTAATTCCAAAATAAAGGCCTTTTCTTTCATTTTGTTCATTGCAGTGGAGTTTAGGGTGCTTAGGAAATGAAGGCCAGGGCCCTAGGTAATAGTCTATTCAGGTCAGGAAGGCTAATTAATATGCAGACACTAGCTATGTTTCCAGTGTTGTGTTAGAACACTCGGTTTATTTGGCCAATGACAAGTACAGTGTGATGGAAAAGAATCAGCCTTTGGAATAGCAATATTTACTTGCAGGTACTCATGCTAGAGGGTGAAAATTGTGTCCTCTGTACATTTAAGGATAATGCAAGTTTTCAGAAGAGCTATACCTGAAAGAGAAACAGTCCATAATATGTGCTGGCCTAAACAAAGATGAAGAGAAGTATGTGAAATTTATTCCATCATTCCTTTACAGATTTCCCATTAGACTTTGAAAAAGACGTGTAGCCCTTACAAGTCACGCTCTTCTCTAAAAGGTGCATCACAGCAAGCTCTATTGCAGATATGTCTGTGTTTAATGAAATGAATTCAATGAGAAAGGACTATAGCAATGTATGTCTTAGAGACTTCCTCCCATTTACTCCTTTTGGAAACAAAAAATTAAAAGTCACACAAGCCTTGTTGGGCTCAGAAGACAACCCTGGGTGCAATGTACCATGATGTATCAATCTTAGATAATACATTAAGATATGGGCAAGGGTCTTTGTGATAAATATGGTTCTTGATCATAAAAGTTATGCCAGTGGTTACAAGTTCATTCAGGCATTTACAGCCTGGATTTGCCTACTACTCATGTTGTTTACATGCAAGCGTGCACCCATGTGCCACTGCACGCCAAGGTCAGAAGAACACGTGAGTAGAAACACTTCAGCTTGAATACTGCATTAAGCACTTCATCTCAGCTTGGGTTCACACTCTCTTTGTGGATTTGGGTTGGACACAAACCAAGATAATATGTTGAAGCCCAATTCATCAGGAATCTGCCAAGACTGGCTTTTCCTGAGCACAGGGAATGATTTGAATCTTAGTTATAGCTAAGCTAGTAGTCCATGGTTTTGGTGTGGAACACATGGATTGTGGACCTGGCACAATCTGATCCCTGATTTATGCTTCTGTTAATATCACAGAGCTCATAACTGCTGAGCACAATAGCAATTATACGTACCCCCCTATTTAAATGTACGTAGGTCTCATTTTGGTTTTTTCCTAAAAGCTGCTGCTGGTTTTCCCAACTGCAGTGATGCTTTGTGGGGCCTGTGAAGCTGGTGCAGTGGTTAACACGTTTGCCTAACACACAAAAAGTTGCAGGTTAGAAACCTAGACCAGGCAAAAACACCACAACCACGCACAACTTCACAAGTTTCACAAAGCATCACTGCAGCTGGGAAAACCAGCACCAGCTTTTAGGAAAAAAACCAAAATGAGACCTACAAATGAATAGTAGGTGCAGGTCTGGCCCAAAGACAGATGTTGCAAAATTAAAAAGGAACCTGGAAAACAATTCTGATACATTAATGGGAAATCCACCTCACTTGTAGAGTTAAATTTACCAAAAGCAGCATCGATTGCAGGGTAATGCCGTAAGATGTATCAGTGTCTCTAGCAATCTATTTCTGGAAGCCACATCACTGCAACCCATTTGTATGTTGGACTCATCAAGCTACTTGTGGATTTATAGGATGTTTTTCTCATTAATGATACATAGCTAACGTGAGTCAAGACATTGCTTGTCACTTTAATAGAAGTCAGTGGCTTGTCTGAGAGATGTCTTCAGACTGTGTACAAGAAGGTACATGGTGAAACAAAAAGGATCAGTGAGTTTTGACCATTTAGGACATGAATTTATTTAAAACAAAATAGCCTTTTGTTTTAAAAATAAATCGAAAGTAAGATAAGTAGTTGGTAAAAGTACCAAATATTTTACTTTTTCTTATCATTCACTGATTCTAAAATACAGCAACAGAATAACAGCCTGGGATAAAACGGACAACAGGCTGACCAAGGCCTCCTAAGCATCAGTGGAAATGTTTCTATTGACCTCACTGCATCTTGGATTGGTCCCCAAATTATTTTAATTTTTGCAGTTTAAAACTGCAGTCAAGCTGATTCCTGGACCATATGTTTCACCAGAAACAAAAGAATTGTAGTGACTGTGGATATGAAAATTCAGTATTTTTTTAGAAAATGAATAAATAGTGCATACAGGTTGTGTCATTAATTTAAAATTCTTATATGATTAAACATTGATTCTTCCTCTAATTTTTATATTGGTTTGGGTTTTTGTTTTTTCATCTAGAGGTAATAACAGGGCAATAAATATTTCTCAATTCAGCGCATGTATAAACCAGACTCTTATAAAAATGTCTTTAATTTAGGTTTATGTACCCCATTTTACAATGTAGAAGTCATTTATAGTTATATACATTTTAGAGTTAGGACTACTGTATCCTGCTAAGGAAAAGCATTTCTATTTTTTCTATGGTTTGAGCAGGCTTCTTTTTCTGCCCTTCTTTAACATTTCAGAATATAAATTGATTAGGAATCCTCTAAATTGATGGAGATTTTCTGTTTTACTCTTCAAATTTAGCTCTTAAAGTATATTTTCCTCTACAAGCTTTTGATAGATATGAGGCTGTGCTACTGTTAATATAAATAATGTCTGGCCACTGGGAAGACATATATTTATTTACAATAAAAACTGACGTATTAATTATTTCATTCTGTAGACAAGTATCACCGTAAAGGCTGGGCTTATACAACATAGCAGGCATCACAGTAAAAATCATAAATACTGTACTTCTGTTTAGCTTGACAATGGCAGGTAATAGACTATCATTTCTGTTCCCTTAGCTACTGTATCCTTTTCTATCCATCATTCTTTATTGTTATTATCACACTTATTTCAGCACTCTTATATCAGCAGCATTTAGTGATATTGCAAAAACATGGTTCAGAAAGGCTGAACTTTTAATTGTTATGAGAAATAAGTTAGCTTAATTATTCTATGTAAGTAGAAAAGATGTGGTTTGTTCTTCTTCCTAAGTCCTTCCTTCCTAATCGCAATTCAACACCCTTTTTAAGCATTGCTATGTATGAACTTCATGCTGCTAGACAAATAAATTCTTTGGAAAAATGCACATTTTTATTTGGAAATAATGCCATCTCTTTGTTAGATTTGCAGCAATCCTATTTTGCCTCTACTGTTTTTAAGTCGAAAATGAAAAATTATTTAGAAGATGTTTGTGCATCATATTGTGCTGAATGGTATGTAGGTCAGCATGCTGCACCATAGCAGATAAGGCACAGTGAACAAGTGTTCTATGTACTTACAAGCAAATATCAGTCATAATAGAAGTAGACAGATCTACAAGAGCGTTTTGGCTTAGGAAATGTTTCTTGTCATTAGCATTTAAAAAAAGCTATGAGATTCAGGCCTATCAGCACCGATTCACAGCAAAGCCTGGCTTGCACAGGTTGTTATCTGTTCAGTACAGAGGTGCAGCTGGTTAGCAAATGGATTTGCAGATTTTTTTTTTTTTAGCAGGGATGAGTAAAAAGGCAAAGAATCAGGTACTTACAACCCATTCAGAATGTAACAATTTTGTTTGTGTTATAAACCAAACCTTCTGTTTTTTGCAAACTGCATTATTTTTAGAAACAGAACCAAGAAAAAACGGCTGATTTAAAAAAAATCTTTATTCATATTCCAGTTTCCCTAAGGGCTCCAATATCCATGAAGTAATACCAGCAAAGGGAGCAATGAAGACTGCAGACTTCCATGATTCAGTTTACGATGCTGCTTTATTGTGTTAGCAGTCAAGTCAAAAGGCAATATCTAATATTTTTAATTTTTTATTTCTTCCTCTATGTGTTCTCAGAAATGCAAAAGGGAAAATGTGACTGATTCACTCCCTAATGCTATGGCTGAAGGTTAGGGTAATTTTTTATTTTATGTGGAAGTGAAATCATTCCTCATGGAGATAATAATCAGGGCTGATACTGAACGTAGCTCAGTCATGCCTGAGTTGTAGGGTGCTGTTCTGCACAGCTGTTTGCAAGGTGGAAGGCATGGGTTCCCTTTCTAAGGAAAAATGCTGTACATGAGCTAATGGGACTACTTATCAGGTATGTGAATGCTGTTCTTTTCTGTATGGCAGAGAAAAAGGCTGTAAAGTGCATGGAAAAGGTCCTCTCAGAAGGCTTCCTTGGCTAAGGAGGGGATGGTGAAAGGGCTGTGTAGGTGATGTCCTCCTGCCAGCCCTGCGTGTAAAGGGACTGACCAGTGCAGTGACCCAGTGAGGACCATACCTTCAGCCTGAGCTTCCACTGGAGTTTGAAAGGACTGTGGGATGATTTTTAGCCTATCTCCAGTACTTGTTAGCTGAAAACCAGCTCCACAGTGTATGAACTTAAGGAAAACAGCTACACATAGGAAAAAAAAAAAAAGAAGCATGGTTACAGCCAGCATCTTTCCATCATAGAATCCTAAAATCACAGAATCAAAGATTCATAGAATATGCTACATTGAAAAGGACCCATCAGGAGCATCAACCCCAACCCCCAGCCCTGCAGAGGACACCTCAAGAGTCATACCATGAGCCTGAAAATGTTGTCCAAATGACTCTTGAACTCAGACAGTCTTGGTGCTGTGACCACTTCCCTGGAAAAACTGTTCCACGATTTTAACTTAGGCTGCTGGACTTGGAAGAGCTCAAACATCACAAACAGTTAACATAAATGGGGCCAGTAAGTCACTGATGCTCCTCAACTTGGTTTTATCAAATGACAAAATTGCTCCAAATTTTAGATCAGTGTTAAAGGTATTTCTCCTACATCTGAACCAAACATTAACATTTCATGAATACCAGCCTTGGACAGTGTCCAAACAGGAGGGTACTAGAAATGTGTACATTAAGAAGTGCATTGTTGAGTCCCTGCAGGCAGAGAACCAAAGCTTAGAATGAAAGGAATAAATTCTTGTGAACAAGTGTGAATGAAAGGACTTGATTGAATATGTAAGGACTATACAAGTACTGAAACTATGAGGTGAAATATACACATATTATAATATATAATAATATAAATATTTGTATTGTTGATTGAAAAGGGGAAAGAAGAGATATTTATGGTTGGACAAGTGAGAGCAGAAAGGAATCATAAGTAAAGTGCCATGGAAAGTAGTGCAGTTTAATATTTAGGCTTTGATTTTGCACAGAGAAGTACTAAAACCAGACATATAAATGCATCACATGAATATAATTCAGAATGGAGTATGTTGTTGCAGTTCTGCCTTTTATGGTACTGCTGCCTTATTCAATGTATTTTAGATGTGAATCCAATGATTTGCAAAGTTTGAATCTCTTGACAACATTTTCAGGTGAAACCAGAAACAGGAGAAGAGCCCCTTCAAACTAAGTTACTTATGGTGTCTGCCAGTCTACGGTAAAATTAGCTCAAATTTACCAAGTCAAAATAATGTTCTGTTTTTCCTGGTCTAAATTGAGGTGACTGAATTTAATGGACATTCTATGGGTGTAACAGAGAGCAACATTTGGCTCAGAAGCTACAAAGAGAAATGTCACCAATGTGATTTCATTATATTGGTATCTTACATTGAGCATCTTACTGTTGATTGTAGTAGCAGGTCTCTGCTTGTGCACACTTGCCACTGACTGATAAGAGACACTTATAAGCTATAGCATTGATAAGATTTTCACACTTGTTCGTGGGAGGTGAGCAAGATTCCCTTACCTTTATGCATGTTTAATGACAATACATGATCTGTTGGATCGAAGGAGGTAAAGAAAATCCTATGCAGATTTTTTTGAGATGAGTATCTTATAGTATAACCATTTCTAATGCATAACTGTATGGGAGTGTCTGTACCATGAATTTAAAATTTACTTTGCTCTTCGTTTAATGTAAATTTTTCAATTAAATATTTGTATCTCTACAGATTTTGTAATTATTAATTTATTTCTCACCTTAACAAAGTTTATCTACTGATAGAAAGCAGATTTCTTTACCCTGAAAAAGCCAAAGTAGGAAGCTATGGTTTTCCCACACTGGCTGAAGTTCATATATTAAACATAACAGTGGCAAACACACTAAACCATTTCAACAGAGATTTGAAGGCTTAGTGCAGGTGACCTGGACATATGTGTGAACTTCAAAATGAGTCCTGCTCCATAAATAAGGTGTATCCTGCCTGTCCTTTCCCTTTGCCACCACCTTTTCCTTCACCACTACCTATCTAATCAAGTGACAGTATCTAAAAGCCTAGTGTTGGGCTGGACTTTGCATACAGAAATCCAGGGTCTCACACACATAGAGGGAACCTTGCTTCAACAGAAATGTTATTTATATCAAATCATCAAATTATGAAATGTAATTCTGTCATAAAGCACAATTTAAAAGTATGCAATAAGAAATTTAACCCTCCTCAGGGCCAATTTATGGATCTAATAATATCTCTTTTTTATAGTAATAGAGATATATTTGATTGTGCACATAAATTCATAAATAGCATAACCTATCATTGAAAAATCAAGGATGACATCCTAGAAATCAGTGGAAAAATTCCCATTCATACAAGGGGTAGATTTTATGAAGTGAAATTGCCATTTAAGCCAAAATTATCTGTGATGTGCCCAATTCAATGTAGTTCTTCATCTTACCATAAGTTTGATATTTTCAGATTGTTATGGAAAAATGCATCTGGGGCACACTTGGAGAGAGTTTAGATCTTGCAATCTTAATTACAAAATTCCTGCTTATAATGTCTATTACCTTAGCAAGGGACTGACATCATTGCTAAACTCTGGGTGTGAATGAATGAAACGTCACTTTACTCGCGTTGTAAAACAGGTCCCACCCCAGGGAGATAGATGGGAACAGCAGCTGAAGACTCAGGGTGCACTAGCAGAGCCCTGACCCTGTGGGCACTGTTGTGTGGAGCATGGGCAGCAGCAGCAGCACCTGGTCCAGACTGCCATCCGTGCTCAGCCCTTGGGTCTGCCTGCTCTCCAAAGCTTCCTGCCAGGTGCTGCTCTGGTGATGGCAAAATGAGGGAATTCCACCTGCGAGGGGCAAATAGGACAAGCTCCATGCCTCAGCAGCTGCTCCTTGTACTGAAGAGCTGCAGCTCTACTGGAGTAGAGTGAGGTAGTGTGGAAATAATGCAGGTCAAGGCAGCTTCCCCAGAGGACACAGAGGACTGAGTAGCTCACCATGTCTCTGCCTCTTAGGACCTACTACCTGCAGTCAGACTTAAGTTATCCAGCCCAATTCAAATCCACAAAGTCCTCCATACCTTAAGAATTGCAATACTGTGCTAACTAAAGAGGAGCCATCCTGGCTGCTGGGATAGGTTCTTTTTATTACCTGCATGGGTAAGTTTGGTAAATTGCAATGTGGTGAAGAGACATTGTTCTGTGTGTCCATAATGGTGTAAAGTGTTTCCTTTTGACTTGTCCTGTTTTTGCACTTACAAGCATAATGATTGAGGAAAACATTGTGGGCCCCATTTGCAGCAGCATTTTAGCTGGCTATCTGTGTTTGGAAAACAGGGATCAGAACATCAGCACTGGTAAAATGGTGTTATGTCACTGCAATAAACTGAGCTACAGCAAGGTATACCAGCTGAGGACTTGGAACTAGATTTTTAGGAACATTTGATTAAACAATATTAGAGCAAAACTCTATCTTAGGCAGTTCCACATTTGCATCCAGTAGTGACCTGTATCCGACGCATCAGAGGAGAAAAATAACTAAAGCAACAAAAGCAGTAGACAAGTAATCTGGTGAATCCCATGCACCGGATTTCCAGAGCCAGACATGTCAAGCTCATACATGTAAAAAGAAATCTACTGATTTTATGATTTCAAAAGCAGGTCAGCAGAACTGGATCTTCCATGAACTGCTGATATCTTTGAATTCAGTGACAGCAGGATCAGGGCTATAGTCATCATAGGGTTAAACTCAGCCTTACAGCAAATGGAAGAAGGGGTGAGAGTTGATAAGGAAATATATATATGATCTCATTTTAGGTTTCATGTTATTTCACTGTAGCTGCTCTTAAGCATGGTACTAAAAATTGGTAAACCAAATTGTCCCACTAAGACCTGATGGGGGGCACCTGCTTTTTCCTGTATTATATAAAAAACACCAAAGGAAAAATTAATAATGAAACAAGAACAGCTATAAAAAGATAGGCAAAGAAAAATGTCTGTGTTCATGGACTGAAAACAAATGCCAAAAGACTCGTTGTACAGATAAAAAATACTATACATATTGTAAGAAAGCCAGCGTATACACCATATTATTCTTTAAAACATTATGGGTCAAATTTGTAAAATCCTTCACAGCTTCCTGTTGACTCTGAATATGTTGTGATTTGCCTAGCATCAGTCAGAAGTAGGATTTTCAGGATATGTCTGAGCTTGGTTCTATTTCTGCTCAAAGCCGAGATTCAGTTTCTGAAGTCTTCTCTGAGAGCCATTAGTGGAGTTTACCACATTGGGCTAATGGACAAAGAGGCCCATTTTGAGCAAATAAAACCACTGCAAACATGATGTGCAATTGCTTGATGGTAAAGCTATAGTTATTAGCACCTGTAAAACTGCAGATACAATTAATGGAACATGGCTGGAACATGCCCTGAAAAACAGATCTATTGCCGTGATTTGATAGTGTGATTCCATAAATATCTAAAAATAAGGAGTGGGTAAGAGAATAAGCTAAGAGTAGGGGAATCAAAGAGCTTGAAAGTGGCAAAGAGAAAATACGATTAAGCAGGCTGATACATTTCTGGGGAGGGCGGTGGTGTGGACCCCCTTAGTGGGTGAGATTTATAGGCAAAGATGTATCTCCTAGAAGCTCCCAGGAGAAAGACTGCTTCCTATGCTTGTAGCATAGCCTTGAATAAACAGAAGGGTTTCAGCCCTTTGTTACTTCGCCTTCATTGGCATTTTACTCTACCCAACATTTTAGTCACACCAAAAGCCCCTCATTACAACCCCAGGATGCTGTCTTTCTGTTTCACCAGTAGATCCCATCCTGGTAGCACAAAAGCAACGTAGATAGTTTAGAATACCTTATTCTGGTACTCTAAGGTCTCACAGTAATCCTTTTTGGTCATAATCAGCATCTAGAGAAGTCCCCATAACTGAACAGGGCTCCTCTGTTAAAAGACATTCCAGAAACAAAAGCCTTCAGTGGATAAATGGTGCAGCCAGCCTTTTTGTAGGCTTCTTCCTCATCTCGATTTCTTTTGGCTGTTTGCTCAAATACAAACAATAGAACTCACTATCCTAATTTGACACAAAGTAATGCACTTATTTCAGAAAACAAAAACGTCTGAATTAAATAACTCTGCTGGATGGCACATGTGGGAAAGCACATATATACACGTGTCCAAATACACACTTTTAGAAATTCTCATTTGGCAAATTAATAGCCTAAAAACTTCCCAAACAAAATAAACATACAAGTAGTGATTTATATTAAAAACATTTCCTTCTGATTAAAGTGTCAGTTTGGTGTAAACAGAGCAGAAGAGGGTTTTAAAGAGAAGGTTGTGAACCCCTTCCTCACAGTGCCATGCTGCTCCTCAGCATGCAGTGACACAGGGGTTCGTGCAGCTACTTTTTGGAGTAATTACTCATGTTGTAAAACAGAGGCTTACAAGCTGGGGCTTTGTCATTTGGTTATGAAATTAACTGATTTGTGCACGTATTCCTGTAGATTCGAATATTTTATCAGTATGGAGCGCAAGGCATGAAGGCCATTCCTGTGCCACAGCTGTGTGAAGTGTATATGTGAGGCAAACAAAATGAAATGAAAAAGAAATTTGTGTACAAAAAAAAAAATCTAAAAAAGGAAGGGAAACTGTCCTTGATGTTAGAGCTTGTCGTGCTTTATGCTGGAATTCTGTTGTTACTTTTGAAAATGTAAAAGCGGTTCCAAAGCACATTGGCACATGCATGAAACTGCAATACTCACTTGGCACTGCCTGTTCCCAATGCTGGCAGTGTGGCACATAGACCTCTTTAGCCTCTTCCTCTGTTGTTTTCTGCACAAGAGCCAACCATTGTGGCTACTCATGAGGCAAGGCTGGCAGCTGAAGAACCCAGATGCCAAGCTCTGGATTGTCTGCTTGTTCGGTTTGTGGCTGGTCTCTTCCCTGGCATCTGCCCTGGCATTGCAGCAGGCTGTGTAACCGTCTGTGGAGCTGGGTTCAGGATTAGGCTTCTGCTGGATAGCATGCTCTCCTGGTCACTGTTTGCCTTTCGAATTACCCTTGATTATGAGGAATGCATTTCTCTCCAGCACACTCCACCCAGGTTTGTGCAGCGCTGTCTGGTGGAGAAAGGGTGGGTGCTCCGCTCCCTTGGCACAGCATGGTTTTACCTTTAGAGCAGAGCTTGGGTTATTTCAGCCCCATAAACCAAACCATCTCCTCTCAGCCAAGAAAATTTTCAAGTTGATTGTGATAACATCCTTGTAGGTCTTTATGGGCTGAGCGGTAAGTGCCCCACTAATGGCCTGAAGAAGGTCGTCTCTGGTTTGTGTTAGCCCACATGCCTGCAAGACTCTGCTTAGGCTCTGGCTGATTTTTAATCTGCTGCAAGTGTCACAGCTGAGCTATGTGAGGTGTTTCTCTTTGGGGGTGTTTATCTTTGACACCCAGGAAGTTCAGCAGGCAATTTAAGTGGGGAAACTTCCAGCACAACAGAAACACAGCTAGTGAGTGCCTAAAGGGGTAAAGTGCCTTTTCTTGTAATGTATTAGTGTAATATTGTTTTACCTTGTGACAGCAATCCTTAATCATGAATATATATATTCTTCTACCTTTCTTTTCTGGATTTAGAGAATACCAGTTGACCAGAACCTATCAGTCTCTGAGTCAAACTTTTTGTCATTGCATCTGCCTGATGCTGGGGTGAGCAAGGGAAAGGTTTCCCATACTGAGACTAGGCCCTTGGCCCACTGACACAACACTCATCTGAAGCCTGATTTTCAAAGGGCATTTTGTTCCTCTAGAGTCCTCTTTAGCCTATAGATGGATTGGTATAGCTCCAGGTCACTGCACCCACATGTGCATTGAGAAAGTCAGGAAAACGGGCTAAAAGAGCTTGATGCAGAACATATTTTGAGCTCTTCTAGTATTACAAAGTTGCATTTGTAGATGTGATGTGACAATGTTTCTAAAAAAAAGAATTTTTAGTGAGAAGAGAGAGAAAGGGATTGTTTAGCAGCCCGTTCGGTAAGTAAATCTGTAAGGGGTGCAAAAAAGGATGTGCCCGATTCAACATTTGTAGATGCTGGGCCAGTCAAGGCATCAAAGAATCAGGGAATAGTGTGGCTTGAAAGGGATCTTTAAAGACCATCTAGTCCAACTCCCACTGTGAGGCACAGGGACATCTTGAACTAGATAAAATTGCTCAGAGCCCCATCCAACCTGACCTGTGTTGCTGAGGGAGATAGACAACATGGGGACTCATACACTTTTGTAAATATTATTTCTTATGAGACTTCTGAGAAGAGAACACTGGGATAGAAGAGCCATTGCTTGTCCCAACTGGACATCTCAAGCCACAGAACACCAGCATGGCTGTAAGGGTAGCTGGGAATGAAGGCGATACTGCGCTACCTGCATTTGTTCTTTTCTCTTTTAGCTCACACTTCAGATGTCTCATACCTCCAAATATTTCATACAGCTAGGAACACAGAAGTGCAGGAGGGAGCAGCACAGTGCAGCTGTGTGACTGATGCCCCGTGGGCACAGCCAGTAGCCCTGGTATGCTCTCACTGCATCAGAGGCATTGTCACACCATCTATCAAAGCCTGCCACGAGCACTGTGTTGCCTACCCAGGCACTCCCACCACATCCAGAGCTACTACATATCCAGTCCATCCCCACTTTTTACTGGAAGTTACTCTCAAACACATTCCTGTTTGGAGCTGGAAACACTCTGAGAAAGGCCGGTGTCCATGTTATTCTTTCTGACTGGAGGCAAAGAAAAGTGGCTTTTTGACAATTCATCAAATTCTGTTTGGACCAGGGAACTATACTATGGTATTGTGCCAAGCTGCAATGCCAGCTTTCAGTAAGATGTCAGAAGATAATTTACACATAAATTTCATACTCAGAATACTGTTGAACAGTGCCTTTCCCAATCTTTTAAAAATTAAGATAATTTATAAACCTTGGAAATATAATGGCACATGACAGAGTCATCACCATTTAACAAAAAGTCTATTAATTTGTTTTCTAGTTAGTACTAATTTTAATATTATTAAAAACAATTCTCTTTGTTTATAGAATACATTTTTCCTATCAGGAGGAAAAAGAAAAATTTCAGCCTCCAAAAATGGTCAAGTTGTTTTAATGAACTTTATCACAAGAACCTGTTGCTGATTCCTAACAAGCAAATTGCTTTCAGTTGGAATGTGAAATATGTCCAAAAATTTTGAAAGAAAAGTTAATTTCCTAAATATAGTTTGGATTCTATTTCCACATTTGACAGTAACAAATTCTGCCAGGATATGCACAGGTAAACATTTATCACTTTGAAATGGCATAAAACCCTGTAAATTAGTCATAGGCCTCTTGTGTAACCAGGATTGCTGAAGTTTTTTGTTCAAAGCTTCTAACCTATGATGGCCTTTAAATCTATTTTTAAGGTATTTCATGTCTGTAGCCTGTGCAAATGACCACAGTCAGAGAACAGATAGGTTGTGTTGACTGTGATGGTTGTGTGGAGCTGATATTCATGCTCAAGAGGGTTGTGACCACTTAGCTTGAAGTGCCCTCCTGCCCCAAAAATCAGGGTGATGCTACAGCATGGTTTCAGGATGCTCTGTGAAGTGCTCTGAATTGTGTCCGGGAACAGAATCAAGTGATTTTCATTTTGCCCTCAACATGCACTGCATTTACCTTATACCCCTTTCTTTTCTCTGGTATAAATCTGCAGAGGCAGATGCTTATCGCTTCTTACATCAATAAATCCCTTCTCAAAGACTAAAAAGATATATGAGTCATCATTTGTTTTGGAAATCCAACCTAAGGAACAAAATATGGAAACATTATCATTATTTGAAATTATATTTGGACAACAAATGACAGATGTATGCTGGTGTTGCATTTACCTCTTCTCTTTAATCATGTAATTTTACAAAATATGTAGTTTTGGTCTCTCATCCCTGAAGAATTTAATCAGTAGTGGTTGTAGATAGTATGTAGTCAATTCTTTTGGTACAAACTCCTTTAAGAATAAGTTGGCAGAAAAAAATTATTTAAAACCTCATTAAAAGGAGCAGCTAAGGTTTGGCACAAACAAATCTCAGTGTGGGAATTAATTCTTTTTCACCAAATTAAAAAATATCGGTTTGTTTGTTTTATAATGATATTGGTGCAGCAACCCCCCCATACCTCCTCCCCCAGAACATAGCTGATCTGCTGTTTTTGATGCTTTTTTTGTGCTTGTAGAATTCCTATACAGCTTCTATTTGAGACGAAATTTGGCAAGTGATTAGACCATAATATGTCTAAATGCTTTGTGTATTTTGGAGAAAAAAATAAAAAAAAGAGCTGAGATAATAAAGCTCCAAAGTTACTGCTGCATATGTACTGCAAGTGCTTTTCAAAGAAGTTTCATAAGATTTTTAATTAGGTAGCTAAGACTATACATGGTAGACTGGAACTGTTTGGTCTGTGGGGTAAATAATGTGCATTTTAAAAACATTTATAAATACATATTCCCCCACTTGACATTTCTATTCCAGTCCACTGAGTAAATAATGCATATTTTTAAAAATTCATAAATACATATAATATGTAAAAAAGCTGCCCAGATACTGTATATGTGGGACCTAGAAACTTGGATGGTGCTGAAACAGACACAGTCCCCAAGGATAATGATACATACTCTATAACCTCCCATGAAAGTTTTCTTTCAAAATAAAGCAAGGAAGGAAATTCTGTAGACTAAATTACGCTCAGATAAGATGAAGGCTGTGACGCAAACCTTCAGAACTCTGCAGAGTCAAAGCAAAGTTTGCCTTTGTCCTCAGATCATGCTGCTGAGTTTTTTTACTCCATTCCTTTCTTTTCCTTTTTGCTACCTTAAGAACAGCATGATTTAAGAAAAGAAGGTCAGCATTCATGTTTCATTTCTTGAGCCCTGTGGATCTGAGTACACATGGATTATTCAGATAGAAAGGTTTTATTTCTGTTCAATCATTTTCTGGATTTGGGGTATTTTTTTAATTTTTTTTTTTTTTAAATTAAAGGGATATAGAAGTAATCTCAAGCAGCCAGAACACCCCGGTTTGAGATAGGAAATGCAGAAACTCTAAACAGGAAGTATAGCTGAATAGGTCAGGACTTTTCACCTCTGTAGTTCTTTATACAACAAAATGCTGAAGCACGCACTTAGCTTAACTTTAAGCGCGTGCTTATCCTCACTCCTAATCAGCAAAAAACTTAAACACATCCTCCAATCAGCTTTAACTAGAGCATATGTTTGTGTGTTTTTCTGAGTCAGTGCTTAAAGTTACACCGATAGAGGAGCCCTGGCTGAATCTCTATCAGCAAGATTAAACATTATTAAGGTATGTAGACCTGCTGGGAGTTGTGCTGTGTGGTGGTCAACAAATCTGCTCCCTCCTGCTCTGTGCATTTATTTTCAGGTATGCAATAAGGTATGACCACTGGGAGCAAATTCTTCCCAACTGAATGGCAGCCCTTAATGTCATCCTGAATTTTATATGGAACAGAAGAAAATGAGACCCCAAAGAGAGCTGGATTGCAAAATTGCCCATAAAATTATAGGGAGTGAGTCTGACAGGAAATGTTATGAATTTTAACCTCTGGTTTGGTTTTTTTTTTCCCCTTCCTTCCATAGAGAGACCACCTTCATGTGATCTGGTTCCTTAGTGGAATTATTCCTCTGTGTATCTTTAGATCATTTTCTTAGCTTCTAACCACTGTATTTCTGCACAGTTTCGTATCTGCTAGCCCCAGCATTTCCAGCCTATGAAAACCTCATAAATCTACTTCATTTTTCTAATAAGACATGAAAGTCCTTAATTGGCCTTAATGAAATGCACTTAAAGGGCAATAAACGTGTTTAAGCCCCTCTTTCAGGGTGAGCTACAGTACTCTCACTCTGCTCTGTTTTAGCCTTTGTGGTAATTAATCACTTATTCATATGTGGCACATCAGTAACAAGATCAAGCAACTACTGCACAATTGCATGATAATAAGCTGCTCATATATGTGTCAAGATTTAGCAATCCTTTTTAAAGCCTAATTTAAACTCATTTTACAACTAAGCAGGCTGCTTCTCTGAAGTATTTCTACCCAGTATCTTTTTTACATATTGCCGCTGAAATGCCATCTTTTTATTTTGTTTATAGAGCTGCATTTGCCTGAAATCTACTCATGGCACCAAAGTGAATTACAGCAAAGTGAGAGCCTTACCACTGTATTTTTGCAAAGGCTTTATCTTTGATCAGAGACCACAGTCACCCTCACACAGAAGGAAAGGCCAAAGAATTGGCATCCATTAGGATAACATTTTTGAAAAGTAATGAATTACTATGAAGTTTTATTATCCAGGCCTCAGAGGCTGTGTCCCCTGTGAATCTTATGCTGGTTGCCTTTGCCAACGGGCAAGAGCGCAATCTGGGTGAAGGGAACCAAAGTTATTTTCTTCTACCACTCAGGTTTTTGATTCCTGGCAATGAACCTGCTCCTTAAATATGAAATCTGGTTTGTATTTGCTGTAAGTTCCAGAATTCTTCAGAAGTATATATATTAGAATCTGAGTTCAATAAGTTGATGTCTTTTGCCAATGTAGTGTCCTGTGATGAAAACCAGTAGTGTCCAAAATGTCTTTGAGACACATGCTGGCTTTTACCAGCCAAGTGTTTGTTGTACCCCACAGTGACATATTCATTGGAAGTGACCTATGAATAGGAAGTGAGTCATTTATGTTTGGTTTTCAAGCAAGCAGGGGATCATGTCAGTGCTTACCACATAAGAAAAACCACGGGTGTAAAATGAGCATGTCATTCTTCATGGATTATCTCAGGTGAAAGAACTGTTAAAGACTTCATTTTTATTTTCAGTTTTGGAATTGTGGAGCCTAGTTTTTATGAAATTATTTCACAACAGCAGTAAATAGAGCCTGCAATATTATATATAGATTTCTAATGGTTACTTATTGTCTTCTAGGCATTCTGAGTTCTTAAAAATTTGTCCATTGTTGTATTTGACCCACAAGAAGCAGTTTGTGTTTCTTCTTGTGAGAGGAGGCACATAGAGACCACAGACCATGTGTGTGCATGGGCACTTTAAAATCACTTCTTAATCCAGCTCCTCACAGTAACCTGTATATGGTAAAAAACATAGTTATCTGTGAGAGTGCTTGTGGGAATGTGTGTCTTGGCTGTGGTAAGGTTGTCAGTAAAGCTAGAGACATGCCCTATATTCTGGCAGCTCAGGATCGACACCCATGTCTATTTTCTGGTTTGAACTCAATTTTAATGTTGGGAGACAGGAGAAGGAAGAATACAAGACCTTTTCCTGGTCATGCTCCCCATGCAAAGAAAATGGACCCACGTAGTCTTCTGTATTTTGGTGCTTGTGGGAAATGCCCTGAGTGAAGAAACCATTTCCAGAGGGCATGATAGGGTACGTTGAGGAGAGCCTGTCACAAGCCACATCTTTTTGCTATAAAAGCAGCTTACATCACATATTGCTGATCACCTAAAACTCAGAAGCAGAACACAGCAGGTTTTCGTCAGCCTTGAAATACCCTTATACCCAGAGTTAAGCAATTTGAGGAAACAGCCAGATTGGAAGAATGGAACAATTAAAACCCTATTAAAGTTTAAACTCTTTTCAAAAGTGGAAGATAACTAGGGGAGGTTTAAACAGTTCTTCAGTCTATAGCTACAAGCAATTGGGACCAGCGGGAAAGAAGGCAGTTGGGAGACAGCCTTATTCCAGCAGTTGCTCATTCTCCAGGAACTGATGTTGTCGGTACATTGTTAGCTCAGGCAGAGGAGGCTTGGCTATGAAATAGTACCACAGAAGTATGAAGGCTTCTGCACCACAATTAAAAATGTAATAGAAAATCATTTATTTAAAAGAAAATATCAAAAAGAAGGTGGAAAGAGTAGAGAGTTGGACTCGACTAAATCTGGAGTCCATTTCAGTTCTCAAGGCATTCAGTCTCTCTGATAGGAATCAGATTGTGCCCACAATCTGGGTCGAGACACTTTGAGAGATGGTATGGGAAATCCTAAAATTATTGCTTGACAAAGCTATCCAGATTTATCAATCACAGGGAATCATTTCGTTGTAATAAATAAGGAGAACCTTATGTGAGGGGTTAGGTGCTTTGAGATGCTGGATGTGGCACAGAATGAAAAATGCTACCCTGGAGAGCAATGGGAATGGGGATGGGGATGGGAGGAGAAAGCTGCTAGAAATATCCAGTACATACTTTTAGGAATAATCCTCAGCAAGAAATGTGGGGGAATTTTAAACAATCAAGAACATGATTCCTAAGGTGTTTCACATATATGTACTGTAAAGAATATACAAACGTAGTGTAGACATTTTAATAAATCTCAGATGATGGCTAGAGTATTTCACACTGGGCTTGTGTCATTGAGACAGTATGGCATGAAAGCCAAAAGTGTAAATGGGTTAAAAAAGAGATTGTGCTACCACAGTCATCAGTTGCAACCTTTGTTTCAAGCCTTTAAACCAGCTTCTGATGGAAGCCAGTAAAGTATACCAAGGAATCAGCTCAACCATCTCTCATACCCTTTCTTTTAGTATCCATTGTTATTCAGTGTTGGAGATACAGTATTGGGAAAGATGCACCTCTGATATGACCTTCTATCATGGCATTATAGTAAACTGAGAAAGCTATAAAATCTTATTACTATGCCAGAAATATAGTCCGAGTCAAAAAAAAAATACTGGTGACACAGGGGAAATTGGCATTAATTTGTTTATATTGGCTGGAAAAACTCTTGTACTTGTCCTTAACTGTTATTTTTATTCTTTTTCTTTCTCTGGGATATTCTACTAGAGAGGGAAAGGAGACTGCATATCAAGTCTGTTCCCTTCACACAGAATTCATAAATGCCTGATTTTGGATATAGGATAGTTGTCAGGAATTTGCACCGCTCAAGCTTTGAAATAAGGCTGTAGATGCAACACTACTGATCCTATTATCCAGCAAATTTGTAGAAAACCACAACTAAAAAATTCTAAAGAATCTCAATTCATGTAGGCTGTAGTCTGTCTCATCTCTATTTAGCACTCTGAAATTACAGAGCAGATCTAACGAATCAAGCATGAATTATCAATGGTTACCATTTTGTTCAGCTGAAAACTGAAAACCAGGATACTTAAATTGTCAGAAAGTAATTTCAGAATCCCCAAAGACTCGCAGAAATAAAAAAGGGACAGGTAAAGCAATATAGAATCACTTGGAACTCGAGAATTTCCACCATGTCATGAAAATGATGCTTTGTGTAGCTACAACACAAGAAAAGAGGAAGAACTAGCAGTGGTGTCACAGAGAGGAGCCTCAGGGTTGCAGATCTTAGATGCTTTTTTAGTTGTTCATCCCTGAGGAATGTAGAGTAGGGATGAATTGATAGCTGATGGGCTTAGTGCTATCTGTCAGCAATGCTGCTCGTGCAGTTACCTGTGGTCTGCAATACAGCACAAGACCATTGGTGCAAGCTGGTCTACTTTTTCTAACATTCTTATATCTTTAAAGAACTTTGGAAATTTCAAGTTCTGCATTATTTTGAGCATTCATTGCTGTTATTGTCACATCTAGTGGACAAAGGAAGTTCTGTATTTTTTAAGAGGTTTGAGACAAATGAAATAATTGATAGATGCTCTTGTTGTATGCTGTCTAACCAGGACTCAGGTGCTGAGCAAACACAGCAAGAAAGACAAGGAGCCTGGTCCTTGTCCTTCTATTGAGCAGGCAGTATGTGCCAGGTGTGTGGGCTGCATATTTGTGGTTTTGAGCAAGCACCTGGTTCTTTTTCTGTAATGTGAGCTAGTGCACCAAGTCCTGACATTAGAAAGTTGTCACAGTATGGTTGCACCAAGTTACATAGGTGCAGACCAAAAACCTCATACATTTCATTAGGACTGAAGTGAATGAAGGGGAAAGATCTGAGCAGAAAAATCCATCTTTGTTCAAAATTCTTGTAAACCAGGAGATTTCTCCTCATGGTCAGGGGCAGACTTTTAAATGAGAAGGCTAATGTTCTACTCTCAAAGCCAGGCAGAAGTGTAAATTCACTTGATGTCTGATGATCTACCATCTATTTTGACTGGTTTGGTAAAGCTGCTGTTATTTATTGGCTAATGTCATCCTGAATCTAGCCATCTCTTCCCTCCAAACAACTTTTGATTATTTTGGTGAAGATCAGCTAAAGGTGAAGAGAGATCATTCAAGCCAGTGTGCATAGTGCTCTCCTTCAGGGTAAACATGCTGTTGCTTTTCAAGGTGTTAAGTGAGGGAAGAGGAAAAAATGATATTGTGGGATGGGATGCTAGAAATGGAAAGAAGAGAGGTTGTTGTAGATTTAAGGGTCCTAGACTTGTTGCCTATGGAGAATGTTTACTTGCTGCTCTTTAATATAAAGGTGGAAAAAAGGCCAGTGTCCTGACTCTGATTAGAGACAGGAGTGGAAATGTAATGAAGGAAAGTAAAGAATGGAAACTTGGTGTCAGGTTTAGGGACTTTTTGGGGAGAAGATTGCACCTCTGTGATGGACTTTTCTTCAATTAATTTTCCAGATTTTAATGATTTTTTAAAAACTCATTTATATTTTCCTCGCTACATTCCACGATGTAATTAACTATGGTAAGGCACATCCCCTTTTGTGTTTTACATGTTGGAGTCATTCAGTGAATGACCTTTCCCTGATCACCTTTCCCACCTGCTCATGACTGTCTATTGCTCGTTCCTTTTTCCAAGCTGAAAACTCCTTCTCTGTCTACTCACTTCTCATATGGCACTCACTCCACACCTCTGATCAGCTTTGTCACCCTCCACAATGCCTTTTCTGAATCTATTGTAACATTGTTGAGCTGGCTGATTAAAATATTCAGTATGTGCAGCATTCAAAATTATAGGTGAGCAAGGCAGAAGCAGAATAATGTTCCCATTTTCTTTGCTATTTCTTTCTTAATAGTTTCTAATGTTTTACTGGCCCTTTTGAGTATTGCTGAATGTTGAGCAGACAGCTCTAGATTAGTATTCAAAATTACTCCTAGAATTCTTTCATATTGTCAACACTAGTGAAAAGCCTATACTTCTGTCTGTGTAGTTATTTTTTCTGCTTATTCATGACTTCTTGCAGGTCAGTGCTTAATTTTGCTGATACTGCACTGTGCAGTCCCTCAGCACTGTGAGAATCTTCTGTGACTCTGGCTGTTTCAGTTCTGGGAATGCTGTTCTGAAAAACTTTGTGTTAGTAGCGAACTTTCTCAGCCTCTCCATTCTCTTCCTGTTCCGCTTTATTTATGGTATGTTGAAGCACACAGGTCTGCCTGTGGGTCCCTGAGGACCTGATAACCTTCCTCCAAGAGGAAACCCCTACTTTACTTTAACTCTTTGTTTCCTGTCTTTTAACCAATTATTAAGTCATCAGAGGACTTTGAGTTTTATTCCACATTGATTTAATGTATTTAAAAGCTTTAGGTGAAGGATCTTGCCAAACCTATTTCTTTCAATCAAAAAATACTTTCTCAGCTGGATTGCTTACTACTGTTAACACTTTCATTACATTTTAATGGAGTGGTGAGGCATGATTTCCCTTTGCAGAAGCTGTCCCAGTGTATTATATTTATGTACACCTCTACTGCCCATGTTCTTTATTATTGATTGTACCAATTTTGACCCTAATGATATCAGACTTATGAAGCTGTAATTTTCTGCATCTTCCCCTGGGAAACTTTTTAAAAACCCATCAGAACTGTGATTTTTTTATTACCTGATATGAGTTACTTACAGTTTTAGAAACTTCTTTAGAACTGTGGCTATATAAAACATGACAGATTTTATCCAATTTTTTTTGTTGATTTCTTCTGTTTGAAGGATACAGATATATTTTGTTCAGTTTTCAAGCTTCTCTTATACTTTATTGCTTAAGTCATAAAGCTTTTCTGTATTTTATAGTCTTTTTGATAGGTGATAAGTGTATTTTCTAAGCTAGTAATATTAGATCTGAAATATTTTGCCATTTTAGCTGCTCCTTTTAAAATTTTTTCAGTGTTATATTTGTCTTTACTTTCATCCCATGTTGAAACCGAAAAGAACTCACAGTCTATTATTTTCCAAAGTCTTGTGATCTGTAAACAAGTCTCATGATTGTGCAGAGGGTTTGATTACAGGGTTCCAGCTAATGGAATAATGAAATTGCTCTGTCTCTGAATCAGTAGCCTCCTAATGACCTATGAGCTTGCTGCCAGTTTCAAACAAATTTGATAGAAGGGTAGATCTGAAATATTATTGCATTTTTAAAGTTTCATGGAAATCATCTGGGTACTGGAGAGGGACCCCAGCTGAATGACTGCAATGACCTGAAAGTCAAAAAAGATAAAGCTCAGGCATTATTCTGTTTCTCAGGAGAGGGATTTATAGCCAGAAACAGAGCAAATGCTGTCTCTTGCCTGATAGAGACAGGAGACATAAGAGATTCTAAGAGTCTGGTTCTGGAAGAAGTTTTGAGAGAAGGAAGACACAGATAAGTATAAAACCTAATTACATTAGCTCTTTGGCTCGTGAAGTCAATTTCCTAAAGTTTGAGTTGACAACATGATGAAACTATGGCTAAATTCTCTCTGTCCAAGAATATTCTTTAAGAGGGAAAATGAAAAGCCAGCTTGCTGTGACTCCCTATACTACTACTTTTTGTTGGGTGAGGCAGTTAATTTTTCCCCCCTTGCAGTAAAACATCCCCAGAAACCTCTTCCATAGGTAAGCAGCCTTTGGAGTCTTCATCCCGAGGGAGTGGATGAGGAACAGCAGCTGCCTGTAGGGAGCCTCTGTATAACCCCACAGCTTGCTTGGCCAGTCTCTGGCCTCTTCCAGATCATGGGTGCTGGGACAGGCAAGGAAGACTTGAGTTGGGGCTGATGGCAAAATGCGGCAGTGAGGAGTGGGATTTGAGTGCCATGGATATGCTGGGAGGGAGCCTGCTGTTTTGGGGTGTCCTGATGCTGCAGTGAGGATGCTTGGAGGGGACTTTATTGTCCAAATATGCTCATCTAGCTCAAATGTCTGCTCTGAACTGTAGTTCTCCTCATTCACTTACATGGTGCTTAATCCCATGCAGGATCATCCTGCTAATTTGGAATAATTAAAAAAAAAATCAACAGAACCAAACAACTTGATAATATGTGCTAAGGAGAGCTGGCACGATTTGCTTGTCTGTAGCACTTAAAAATGAAATGCTCCATCAGCAGGCTTCCTCAGTGCCATTCAAGGTGATGTAAACATGTACCAAAAATCGGAATAAAGTCATATTTCTAACGGTGCAGGCAAAAATTTTGACCTAGTTTAATCAGTCACTGTGCTTTTCTGGTTCTTCTGATTTGTTGTTCATTTGTGTTGGGCAGCTGGACAATAGGATTTTGCATGGGCCACAAACAGTGAAATAAAACAGCAAGATGTACTGTATTTTACTGAAACATAGTATAAAGGGCAGCAGGGGACTAGTCAAAGCCCAATATTCTGAGACTGTAATTTTTTATCACTAGTTTATTTCCTAAACCAAAATGTTTTTGAGTATAAATATTGGATGAAAGCAAAGCTGCACCGCATTGGCTGTCATGGAAGCAAGACCAAAACCTACTTTTTATTAGAATTAAATTAATATGGCATAAGTAGTTTTATAGTTTTAACATTTTAATATTATTTATGTTCTCACTGCTCTGCATAAATAGAACTGTTCCTTGCTTCTTTTGGTTTTACTACTAATAAAAAGTAATAGGCATAATAATTCAGGGACTGTTTGCATTTCCAGGCACTTTTGTTCTGTCATGTTTACCTACTCAAGGAGACGTACTGAAAGCCAGACCACAAGAAGCTTTAACACAAAATATAGCAGCCACTTTTCAACCAAACTACGTATCTGGGAGAAGGAGGAGCCTAAAGCAAGTACTTACAATTAGGATTATTGATGAAAGGTCTTTCCAATAAAAAGAAGAGTGAGAAAGTAGCTCTGTGACGAATCTACTAGGATGGCTTTTCAGCTTTACTCAGAGCATTACAGTAATTACATTATAGGTATATTAACAGACATATTTCCCTAATTACATTGATTTCCCAGACTACTCAAAAATGTGCAGAAATAAACAGCCTACTTGTGATGGACATGAATGTAATATTTTAGCACTGACAACTCGTTGCATTTCATTCAACAGTAAAAGGAATTTTTAAGTATGGAAGAATGCCATCCGTCCCAGTGCCAAGAAAGCTAAGAATCTCAATCACCATAAAACTCATGAAGTCAGATTGTACTTCCAAGGTCTCTAATAACAAAGGAACAAATGTGGATTTCCTCTGCTACCATGCCAAAGGATGTAGTGTAGGAGCAGTATTTTTACATTTTAAAGTATATTTAGCAGTACAGCTTGGAATATAGAGAAGAAAATGGGTGATGTTCTGTAACTCAAAGAGGTTGGTTCTTCAACTTCCCCGGAGTCAGGAATGTACACGGTACACATTGTACTGCTGATAGATTTATGTAAAGCAGCCTACATGCAATCTCTAATTAACCCTTAAAGGTAAGGCAAGGTGCCCTTTTCACAAACCCCGGCTTCTGAGAGTGTAAACCTTTCCAGGCTCTTCCTTCTGCTGGCGACTCCTATAACACTTCAGAGCCTGACAAGGTTTAAAAGCCCCTATCCTGACTAAGTCCCTAAACTCTTTCTTGTCTCATTGACATTTAAGAAGCTAAACATGTTTTTTTAGATAAAGGCAGCCTTTTGAAAAACCTCTCAGAACCTTTGGTCAGTGACTGCTTAATGCAAAGTGATTCCTTTCCACTTACCCACAACATGGTACCACTTCAGAAGGTTTTCTTCCTGTGTCCTCAAACACAAATCATCTTGCATTTGTGGGACTCTAATATCTCTTGGCAAGGAAATTATGTAAATTGCATTAGCAGAGTATGTGATGTCACTGCTTATATGAACTACCTTTAAAATTTCCTCTGTTCCTGTAAAAGGTATGGTCTTCCTTTCATACTTGGGGGGTTTATGAGTTGTAAGCAGAAGGGATTGAGGTGTGCTTTTTGTGATTATTAAGCATATTGAGTAGAGTGGGTTCTGTCTTTAACCCTGCCAGTTCTGGTCCCCTTCATTCCACCAATACCACAAAAGGCAACCTCCACTGACTTCAAAGGACTTTCCATATAGTTTTAAGAGGCATATAGTTTACATAGTTTATTAGCAACCTAAGGATCAAATTCAGCTGTTGACTAAACAAGTACAAGGTCCTTGATTTGACTTTTTACATGGGATGAGTCTGAAGCTGCCAGAGTCTACTTCTGATTTTGCTTACATTAATATAGCAAACAACACAGAAGTCAGTAGAATTGTTATTCAGTCATAAATTTAATAAAAGTTAGAAGAAAATTAGGCCCTAAATCTCCTTGGCCTGAGTCATGTTTTAGTCATTGATCATTTTATCCTCAATTTGGGATAAGCCTACATGAAATTTTGCACAGCCCTATTGTGTTTGCAATCTAAAAAGAGGTTAAGGAAATAGCCACACTGGGAGGAGTGACAATATGCAAATGCCTTTGCAAAGCACATTCATCCTCAGCAGAGTTGTAACATGTCCCATGGTTCTCATTAAGGGTTCTTTGCTAAATCTTTTTGTTTTTCCTGTCTTACTGGCAAATGTTTACTATTCCCAGATACTTACTGTATTTAGCATCGAACTGTAGCTGGAATCATAGACAACTGCTGAAAGTATTGGTGAGCGTGTAAAATACTGCAAACAAATAAAAGCTGAAGGTGGGAGCCGTGCAAGAATTCTCACACAAAGCAGGGTAAAAGACCAGGGAATGGATTATGCCTTCCATGCTTTCCTCCACAGTGCTGTTCTCTTACAGTCTGGACAGTGCCCTTTAAAAAATGAAATGTTCTCTGCATGTCTCCAAGCCCAATCATAACTTAAACACGAATCCTCCCACAGCATTCAGAAAATGGGTACTGCTGTTGTCACAGACATCGACACAGAAGCTCTCCCTCCTTCCCAAAGCATCTCAGCCTCAGAGTGCCTGAAGTGCTGCTGCTGCTGGATTCACCACGGCTGCTGGGGCTTCTTTAGGACAAGCAGGTGTCTCACAGAATCCAGATGTTCTGCAGCAGAGAACAAGGCCTTGGAAAACATCTCTTTCCCTTTGTACAATCATGGCTGAGATAGTGTTTAATTTCCCTAGTGAAGGAAAATCCTGTGGCACCTCAGAATCCGTGATATGAAATGCTGACTTTTGATGGCAGTTGCTGCCAATTTACTTATATAATTCTCAATGTTTGCATATTGGTCACTGAAGAGTAAAGCTCTGGCACAGAAACCCTGGCATTTTTGGAATTCAAGTCCAGGAACTGAGTATGTATGCCTGGGAAGTTTGGGCTATGCCACTGCAAGTCTACACATGAAAGAAAATAGAAAACATAGTGAGTGAAGTCCTATGTTTAAATTTTGTATTGGGCATTCGAAACAGCATTCTTCAAGATTTAAAAAAAAAGACAATGACTTCTTTCAGCCCCAGAGGGATTTTTTAAAAATTGATTTAAAGTGATTCTGGATCAGGACGTACATACCCGTTTGAAAATGCAAATGCCGGTTTGGTATATCCTATTAAAATACTCCTGGCTCAATTACTCATCTCTCTGTTGTACATTAATTGACTTTGCCTTATCCTGTTCCCAAAGGGGAAAGTTTCTGTCTGTTTGTACTGTAAAGTTATTGATCTGCATGGTGGCTGTGTGTGAGTCCTCAGAGACATTTTGCAGGAGGCAGGGGAATCAAGAGCTGCAGAGCGAGTTACTGCAAATTCACATTGGCTCCAATTTTGCTCACAGTCTGTTGAGGCCTGAGCAGTCTGCAAAGCTCAGAGATACAGCAACATTTGGATGGTAAATAAGAAAGGCCTTGCTATGAGGGTGGTTTTTTCCAAGTGCAGTGGATCTAACTTTAAGGTCAAAACCCCCAGGTGTCCTTCCTCTGTGCAAGGGGTGCTTTGGGGTTTGGAGAGAAAATGTGTTGGCTGGCTCAGGGTGAAATAAACTGCCAGACACTGATGTGGGCTCCTTTTATGTGGTGTCTGTGGAACCAGTTACAGCTCAGAGCAAATACAGCCGCTTCTCAGTAAATTGTTTATGCTCCATTTCTAGTAGTTCTCCTGCTAGTACAGATTGTTCAGCAACCAAATAGCAGGCTTAATCCATCAGGTCTGAAAGAGCAGAAATACTTTGAGGACAAATTTGGCCCCATGTGTCCATGTCCAAGCTAGTGGCTCTTTTGGATGTTTCATTTCTCAGTTTTTCTGTTGGCTTTTCTCTCTTCCATCTGATAAACCTCTCTTCTTCCATCTGGAATTCCACCTCCTGTGTCCAAATCTCATCTTTCCAACTTTTCCAAACTTTACTAAGTAAAGAAGAAATGTATATAAGCCAGAAATGAAAGGCTGGCTCTGGTGAAGGAAGTATAAAAACTGAGGCTGATTGGTTGCACTCAGATTTAAGGATTTCAGTTTGAGCACTCAGGAATTCAGAAAATACAACGAGCATTAAGAAAAATATGCTTTTTTGGCTGTGTTTCTTCATGGTCCGTGACCATTTGCAGACAAGTATGGAAGACTTTTTCCTGTGGAAGGTCTTTTCCACGCCAGACGTCATAAGCAACGTTCAGTAATATAACTCTTATACCATGTATTTTGTCTAAAAGTCTCAAGGTATGTGGCACAAGTTACAGAACAGAATCATTCATATTCTGGGGGAAAGAAAGACTCAGAGCTGTACGTTTCTTGCTCTATGCCACATCCATTGAACTACGGTGCAGTAGCAAATTGTGAGTCCACTGTTCCAAATAAAACTGCTTGTGCAGACATAATTGTAGATGAGAAGGACATAAGCAGGTACTTGCCTGGGGTTTATTTAAGTGCCTCTCTGCCAGGGACCAGCAAAGACACTCCATTTCCCATCTTATGACTTGCATACTCAGTTATTTTAAAATTTACTGTAAGCAAGTGCTCAAGCATGTAAGCTTAACGTTCTCTTTCTGGGAGCATTCATGTGAACATGAGTCAAGTACTTGAATGTTTGTGGAAAATGAAGGCAAAATAGGCGTAAGTGAATATTTATGGAAATTGATTGTGATATGCACCCCATTCTGTTGGGCTAATCAGAACAAGAGTGACTGTGGGGAGGCATTACCAGCAGGTTGCAGAGAGGCCACTTTCCTTCCAGCTCCAAAGCAAGGACCAGGACAATTGCTCCAAGGAGAGCAATAGCCACCCTTTGTGCATTCTGGTGACTGCACGTTGCCACACAGGCCAAGGTGAGAGCCCGGGGGATGGGATAGGCTCACACCCTCAGTTTAATATAATAGCTTCTTTTGAAAACAAGATCATATATTTATTTCCTCATCATATGACTAGGGGGAAGAAAAAAAAAAAGATAAAGCAGACAAGAATACTCTCATTTATTAGGCTTAGGGAGCTCTGATATTCAAGCTTGGTTCTTGTGGGAACTGAAGATAAGAGAAAAAGCTCCCCACTGCCAGATATAACCTCTGCAGCAGGATCTTTAGGAAAAAAAAAAAAAAAAAGAAGAAGTACATCTGAAAATGTATTCCTTTGTACTGTTGGGTTTTTTATGTTCCTAGGGACTAGCTACATGGATCTGGGAATTATATGATAAACTTTGGATTTATGCCGTCAGTTCCTATGCGTCTTATTTTTTACTTGCTTAGATTCTGATCTCAGTGCATTGCTACTTTTCATAGTACATTTAAAAAATCCACTTACACACACATGGGTTTGATATATATCATACCCTAAGGACAACAATACGGCCATGAGATTACATTTTAACAATTAAAAGGAAGGAAGAAAGGAATTAAATTATTACCACATTTTAATTGTTCTCTTGGTGAACTTCATATTTTGGCTATACAGTGCTCTTCCAAAGAATAACAGGTATGTATTTGTGCCAAAACAGACCTGAAATGGTGTGGTCTGGTATTCTTCCAGACTGCACATCAAAATGTGACCTAAAGCAAAGAGAATGGTGGAATTGGTTCAAGACCCACCAGAGATCTTTGAAACAGGCAGAGAGCAGACACATTGCCCTCCAGAAGAAAGGAAAAATCGTATTGAAAATGAAAAACTATTTAGAAAAGTGTTTTTTAATATAATTTGTTTGATTCCTAAAGATTTTTAAAG
>WAAE01023365.1:0-13989 GCA_013400495.1 Nicator chloris
AAGAAATCCCCAAAACATGCTGCCAGGACTAGGACGCAGGGCAGGATGAAGAAACCATAAAGCAAACCTAGCTGGCACAAACTCCAGCATCTTTATAAACTTCCTGTAAATCATTATCAGTGAGCCCAGCAAAATAGCTATTTTAATCCTTGCACCTCCAGTGTAAAAACTGCGTTAGAGACAATACTGGGGCTATTTCTGGATAAGCCAGTAAACCCAGAGACCAAAAAGGTATTAAAACCTCAAAAAAGCCTAGGGAACAGAAAGACTGGAAGGACTCCATCCCAAGAGACATAACAAATTCAAAACTCCAAAAGGAAATGAAACATTAAAATTTGCTGTGGCTGTTTTAGCACACCATATTTTTGTAAGTGGAACAAACAAGTGGAAGTTGTGGAATACGGCCCTAGAATTCGACTTCTTTGGAAAGGGATGGTGCTATGGGATCTTTCCGGAATGAAAGTGTATAAAAACATTGTCTTAAGTATGAGGAATAAGTTATGACCTATTGGCACAGAAAGTTTTAGGTAGAGAAGGGGTATTAATCTTTGTTATTTCAATAGGAAAGGAAAAAAAATCCTTTTAACCTTTTAGATTCCCATTCTAACCTTATACATTCCTTATGAAATTTAGATTTAGGCCTTTTTTCTCTTGAACGCTAACAGAAGTTGTTGGAGAAGAATCACTACTACACTGCACTGCAGTGTTGCATGCAAGTTTACTATTCTTTCCAGAGGATCAGATTCTATGAATTAGATTTTATTAATTACAGCCTTGCAGTAACCTTATCAAATCAGAGGCATTTCAAATATCTGAGCAGAATTCAACCTACTGTCTCATTAAGCTGTTAAAAACTTTTCTTGGAGAAAGGACAGGAAATAGGTTGAAGATATTTTTACCATCTACAGTTATCTAACTGTAACTCATGTTTCAAAGGAATGTAAATGATGCTTTTTTTTGAGTGAATTGGTAGTTCATTAGTTAGAAACAATATCCCATTTCCCAGAGTCACAGATCCTACATAATACAGAGAGTAAAAGGAGATACCTAACCTCAGAGGTGGCTATTTTTTTCTAGATTTCAGTTTCCAGTGAGTAAAAAAGCAAGTGCAGTGTACCATATTACATTATAAACTAGAAGTATATTAAAAATAAATCATTCTCATACATCATATCCTGCTTTTTAAAGGAAAAATACGCATTAAAAAGATTTGTTCAATCATAAGTTTGCCTTCTAGCATAAGAGATCAATGTCTCTGATTATGTTGTGCTTTATAGATTTCTGCAATCAAGTTCATCAAAGAACCTATTTCTCTTCCTCTAATGATGCTTGAACCCAAAGTTCTTCTCTGAAGTACTTTAATTTTCACTTGGCCATTACAAGAAGACAGTAACTTAATGAACTGCAAATAGGAGACGAAAGTAACATAAATCATTTTTGCATCCTTTTTTGTGATATTAGCATAACAATTCTTTCATAATTTTAATGCTTCCAGTGTTTTCTACACATACAATGGTAAAAATTAAATTATACTGCATTTTTTGTAATCCAGCATACCAATAAAAGTATCAAATTATTAGAATAATCAAGATAAATTAATGCCAGCAAACTATAATACTATTTTACATTGTGCTGCAGTAACTCTTAAGAGTGAGTTTCCTGCTAAGAGAATAAAACATTTAACATTTATCATAAATAATCAGTAAAAATTTGTAAACTATTCTTCTGTGAAGACCTGCTCCAAAACACTTATTTGAAAAATATAAGCCACTGGTGTCTTGTCTTGGTGCTTCTGACTGAAGGTAACATTCAGGACTTCAAAATGAGATAGTAATTGAAGATTTTTTTTTCTGGCTTCCTGTTTCTGGCTTCTTATTTTGCATAGTTTTTTATAGTGTCAAAAATCATGTTGCCATTATATTTTTCTAAAATAGCAACTAAGTCAATCATGCCAAAGAAAATACCTGAAAATGTAAAAAAATATAAAACCATGAATCACATCCAATAATAGTAAAAAACAGAGTGAAAGGATAGAAATAATTGCTGGTGTCATTTTTCTGGGTTCAGTGCACTGGTCTGGAATCTGTTGCAGCGTAGGCAGTTGGGAGTCAGCAGAAAATGAGGATTCTAGAGGATATGCCTGACAACAAACTGACAACAAAGGCTGATGTGCTTTAGAGACAACACAGGAGCAGTAAAACCTGGCCACATTTGGAACATGGTGCAGCCCCAGCTGCAAAACCCCTGGGATTTTTGAGAAAGGCCCTTTGTTTCAGAGTCATTAAAACATTTCTGCAAATTTCCCACCTCAATTCTGTGCAAAAATCTGTACTAATAGCAATAAAGAAAGGCAATGCCACATGGTAGGAGGGCAAATATTGCTTCAAAATAATGATATTAAAATAAAATAATGAGTGTGAAGCACCTGCTCTTTGTTCCAAGGGAGTTCTCCCTGGTCTCCCTGGTACTTCCAGGGCGAAGAGCCACTCCTGCTGCCACTCTTCCCTCACTCACCCTCCTCATCCCCTCTGTGCTCTGAAACCAAAGGTGAAATTTTCTCTGACAGTCTTTTTTTTTTAATGCTACACTAATTTTGCATCCCTATTTTTGTTCCTACAATCTGCTTATTAATGAAAAGTGTTCAATATATTAAATTAGGATATGTTCTCAGTACCACTGGAGTGCTTGTTTTCAGTCCTGTGTGTTATAGGGGATGAGGTCCTTGCACTTGCCATGTTCTGGAAAGGCTCTGACACATATATATAAATAAAATTAATATTTCTGGTCAGTGGAACCTCTTAATCTTTTTTTTTTAATGGAATTAAAAGATGAATTTAATTGCAAATGAATGATTCAAATTTGTCATTTATACTTTTGCAGTGTAATGGTTTGAAAACAGTAAATATTTTTAGCAGAAGTGCTCAGTGAAAACTGAAAGCAGTGGCTAAAAAGGGATTTTATGTAACTTTTGGAAAATAAGAGTTTTCTGAATTTGGCACTGCTATACTTCACTCTATCTGAACAGCATCCTTATAAAACCAGAATGGGGAGAGAATCTCTGCAGTAGCTCTGCAAATGGGTCCCCCAGTGGCTTTAAGCATTTGTTATCAAACACAAAATAACACTTAAGTTACTGAGCATCCTCAAAATGGAGGAATAAATCCTTAACAGGCAATCCTGGGCAATCACATATATAGGTAATTCTCCAACAATAATAAACTGTTTAGCTTCATATGCTTTAACGCCTTTTATGTATTTCTTTCTTCATTTATTTTAGAAGATTATCTTATTTCAGTAGTAGCTCCAATAGGAGCTATTGCACAGTGTTAGGCAACAGAAGCAGCTTAGTCCAGGTAAAATACCTTTAAACATTGTGTGGTAGTTTTGAACAAACATAAAGCTACTTGAGATTTCAATTCAGCTTCATGAAACTCTCTACAAATGCAGGATAAAGCAGTTCTTTATCAGACTTCTCAGTTGCAAAGAGACAAATGCTGTTACTCCTGCTCCCACCTGGGATTTGCTCTAATAACCATCAGAGGAGAGGAGGAGATCTTTCGCCTTTAAATTATATACAAATCATTAGCATTATCCAGCTGTATTTAGGACTGGGATCTAATCCTAAAACATAAATTCCCTCATTAAAAATTATCATTATTTTTTTGTGTATTTCATGCAAGCAAAGACTTTCCTTCAGCATTAAAATTTCAATTTCAGAAATACATGCAGTAGCAACTGAAAGTTAAGAAATTGCAGTTCTCTGTGTCACTCTGTTGTCATTATAGAATTATAGAATGTCTTGGGTTGGAAGAGACCAACAGAGTTTCACCTCTGAAATGCAAGTTAAGTGATAAGGATTCAATTTAGATTTAACTGTATTTTACTGATTCTGTAATGTAATCAGTAAAATACAGTAAATAATCAGTAAATAATGTTAATTATTTAATTTTTCTGACCAGCCCTTGTGGAGAGCTGGCCAGGCCTGTGGCTGAAAAACCATTGCCCCAACCCCATGTTCTGACAACACATAAATGCTGCTGTGGGCGCCTGATTCCTCTCACACATACACTGAAGAGGACTAATATTTTCTGGTAGTAATTCAAAGTATAATCTATGGAAAATATATTTGCTTATGTGTAATTGCAGACAGAGCTTGTCTGACCATACCTGTAGAGTTTGTAGTCAAATGAAAGTGGAAGAATTCATACAATCATAGATAGATTCAGGTATTGTCCTGGATCTCCACCAATATTCTTGGCTCGCTCTTATTAAAATACTATTTTGCTGACAAACTGAGATGACAGTAGTGAAATGGGAGATGGTGGAGTCCCAAAATAGCCAATGCATTTACTGTGCTATGCTGTGTTGTAAAAAAAAACCAAAAAAACCTAAAATAAATTAAGTGATGCCACTTCTCCTGTCATATTTAATGCTGCAGAACATGGCCTTGGTTTGAAACGCTCTCAGGTCATCCTGAGGAGAAACAAAAGACATGCCTAGAAAATATCCAGCTAGGATAGAATGAGGGGAAAAGACCTCTCCTCATTCTCTTATATCCCTCTTGCACCCTCATCAAGCAATTTAACAGAATTTTTGAGCAAATACTTCTCCCTTATTTTTTGTTCATTGTCCCTGAGAAAAAATCCCAACCTCTTCTTTCTGGGGAATAGAGTTTCCATTAATTGCTGCTTCAAACAGCATATACTTAAACATGGAAATTCAGTCTGAGATGAGATGGAAATAGAAATCTTGCCCCCAAAAAGCCAACAACTTCTCTCATAAGAATTCTGGTGCAAAAGAAAAGAGACAGAGAAAATATGCTATGGGGAAGATAAAGAATTGATTCCAAACAAAATGTGTTTCAGAGATTTCCCACAAGGCATCAGCAACTTCTTAATGCAGCTCATTCCCAAATTCCTCCAGGGACCCAGTAAATAAAGGCAGCTCATTCTGCATCTCCACAGGTCCTTGGGAATGAGAATATTAAAATGCACTTGAGGACACAGAGAGGTGCCCAGAGCTGCCACAGCAGCCCGTGCACAGTTGACCATTAATTGCCTTTGGGCCTGGCAATTTAGGCTAAGCAAGGGTCACAAGTCCCTGGTGGTGCTGGGGACCATTCCCTAATTGAAATATGATGGCAGCTGAGCAGCTCATTGCCCAGGACTGGAGTCAGGGATGGCTAAATGAACACAAAGAATTCTCCTGCCACAGCACTGTTCAGTCACCTCTCACTCCCATGTCTAAACTCATGCCAATCCTCCAAATTCAGCAGCAGGGCAGAAAACCTAATGCATTGCAAGGACTCTGCAGCTGAAACCAGGCTGTAACAATAACTTCACAGTTGGACAAGGTACTTTTCTCTCTTTTTTGTGCTTATTCATTCAGCTTTAAACAGCTGTAAAGAGAAACTGGAAGCAAAGAGTAAGAAGGGAAAGGCCCAATGCAGGTCTGAATCCAACCATTAAAGATTAAATTCTTTCTACAGTGAATGGTTTTTGCAAGCTCTGGAGCAGAAAATCTGGTTTGTCAAGATCATCCACAAGAACTCAGCAAACAAAGTGGAACATAAAGGAAAAAATACTTTTTATAAACTTCCTAACGTGGAAACGTGAGATGTTTCCAATTACTGTTTTCGGAGAGTTTTCAAAAATACATACAAACCCTGTCCTAAATTTAAAGACTTTACACTGTGAAACAGCTTCTGAACTTGAAACATAGCAACAAAAAATCCATACCAATTCAAAATACACAGTCATTCCAGACTCCTGCAGTAGTAGATTGATCACCTACACACATTTCCTTAAATCTCTTCTGGGGGTTTGAGCTGAAGATGATTGAAAATATTTTTATTCCTCATAGTATTCCTTGTAGGGCAATCACAAGGTGAACATGTATCCATGTGTGTATGAATACCCTAAATGTACTTTTTTGCTGCAGAACAATGGACAGTATTTTTAATGCCAAGAAAGATGACAAGGGAAGGAAAACTAATGAACATCTGTAAGTGACTAGTGTTAGTGACTGCACACAAGTCAGGGTGGGATTTTCCTCAGGTGAAGAAGGATAATATATCAGTATGAAAGAAAGGTTTGTGAATTAGATGTGAAGTCCTAAAGGAGAGAATACTGCAGAAGAAATAATTATGTTGGAAATATTTTTTATGGTTTAGAGAATACCCACTGAAGTGATCAGGTAATTCCTGATGCTTCATATATTGATGATTCAAGGAGATCATAAAATTATATTTTTAGGATAACAGAGATTCCTGTGTTTCTTATGACTTGTAAGTCAGAAAAATTCATATGTGAAGGTAGATTTAGGTAGATTTTTTAAAAACTTGGGCATCAAATCCCATCAGCCTAACGCTAACCAGTTCTCCTGCTGCAAAATGAATGAGAAGTCAGTGACTGATTAAAGAATTAGTCAACATGAAGCCTGCTAGAATGTCCTACCTGAGGACATTCTTTTATGCCATAGTCATTAAGCAGAGCAGTGAGCAGTTGTGTTTAGCTTTACTGTCAGTTAAATAATAGAACGTGGTATTTCCTTGAAAATCCCACACAAGGGGTGTTCATCAGCACACTGAGCTGTGTTATGTCTCCAGCAGCTGTAACTGCAGATTGGCAATGCATATAAACCTGAAAAAATCCCTTTCCTGCCCAGGAATATCTGTGCACTGGCAGCCTGCAGCTGCTGCTGCCTCAGACCAGCTCTGGCTGAGGAAATGCAGCAGGCAGGCATGGGGAATTCAGTATTCCAGCAGCATCCAACTGCCAGAACCCATTCTGTGGTGCTTTGAAAGCTGGGCAACTAGCTGTGAGACAGGGATTCAAATGACCTGGAAAGAAAATTTGGCTGCACTGAAATCCATGGTAGAAGTCTCTTTTTCTTCAGCAAAACCAGAATTTTACTCTTGGCAGTTGCCAAGCTGCTGTTTGTATGGAATTGTTTTCCTACTGAAGAGTGTTGATTTGGAGTGGGAGGAGGCTGTTTCTCTTGGAATTGATTCTGTAACCGAGCCAAAACCTAGAGAATTCCTCTCAAGCAAACCACTTCCACTTTTAATTTCCAAAGGAAACTTGAAACTTTCCTTGCCTAATGCCAAGGATATGAAGCTTCTTTTTCAGAAAAAAACCTCAATTTGGACACAATTTGCAAGCCAAACCAAGCTGTTAGGGGAGAATTGATGAAGTTGTGCGCTGAGCTGTCTGTGAGACGTCAGTGGTCAGTTCATGCTCCTGTTAACCCAAATACTGCTCACTGACAGAGCCATGGATGCAATATCAAAACTGGAGAGCTCGTGGTGTGCAGCTTTATGTGCTGGTCATTAAACAGCCTGGCTGGAGCTGGAGGCTCCTGGCTTGGGCTCAGCTACTGTGGATTCACAGGAGTGTCCTGGTGGCACCAGCAGAATACGGATTGTCCCCATCCCTCCTGCAGTCCATGTGTGACACAAAGATAAGCAGCCCTCAGACAAGCGGAGGGAAGCAGTTATATATCTGCAGCCACACAGAAAACTGCTAAATATTAAGAACAAAATCCAGTTTTCTGTGCCAGTGAGAAGGTAGAGGAGGCTGTTGCTCCCCCACAGTTGCCGTGGCCTTCTTGCACCTGCACCCTGTAGCTCCATCCAGATTACAACAGAAATATTCCAAAGCCACTAGGAGAAATCGTATTCCTAAGGACCCTTCTTTTCTACTGGAAAAGCCACTTGCACGTGTCAAAGTGCAGCTAGCATGTTTGGTGACCAAGACCTTCTTTTATGCCACCACAATGAACTACCACAGCCATAATCTTCTTTCCTGTCCATCGCACAATGTGTCAAGGAGTGTTCTCACATGACAGAATAGATGTTGTGCAAGTTTAGAATCTAAGAGGTTTTTTCTAATTTAATTTTTAATTGTTTCAGTTGGGGAAAACTAATCCCTATGCTATTGGAAAGGATCAAAAGGATAATAAATGTTCTAATACCTGGATTCGAGTTTTAGTTTTGTAGGTAATCACTTTAATGTGAATAGGCTACTTTTCCCTATTTGTGTTTTAATCCTGAAAATATTATTAAAATAGGTAGGAATTTTCCTTCCTTAGGCTGTAGGTTGTCTTTCACATGCGATTTCATGTCTGTATGTAACGATTCACGAGTACACGGATATTATTATTCCAACAAATAGGCTATTTATTTCTGGATAGAGTTACCCAAACCTAGTAGACAATGCATCAGATCAAATCACTGGGGTTGACTTGAATTTTATTAGAGTGTTAACCTCTGAACTTTCCATTCCCTGTGTATGTTTCCCTGCCAAGGAAATAGCAGGAATTCAGCCTCTGCCTTTATTTACTTGCACCCACAGTGTATTTTACAATAGATGTATTTGCTACTAAATGCAGTAACAAATCTACAAATTTATTGAAGAACTTAAGGCAGCTACCACTTCTCTGAGAAAAGAAACTATCTATGGAAAAAGAAAGCACAAGTTTAGAATGTGGTAGCAAACTGGTTGATTGCTGCTGTAATACTTCAGTTGTCATTGGAATAATAATTATAACAGAAGTGATAAGCCAATTTAGGGGTATTTGAAAATGGCTTGAGCAGACTTTAAAAATTATTAAACTGGTGGGGCATACCCTACCAGACAGTGTTATGGTGATACTGGTTTGGCATAACTTGTGCGAGCAGAGAATGGCAACATTCACTAGGCTTGGCTCTTATTTTCCTTACTCATGTAGGTGTTTGCATAATGGTTGAAGGCTTTCTGCAGTGCTGCTCATTTGGGACTGAAATTTATGGTTCTCTTAGCTCCTAAAAAGGAATCCAATTTTTCAAGCCAAGAGAAAATAGTGTGAATTATTCACTTTGCTTCATTACTATAAGGTACTTTATGGTGACACGGGAGAAGTCGTTATTTATAGCGTATGGGATTATCTTTTATCAAATGTTTTCTCCTTTATCTTCTTGTAAATGTCTTGAAGCAATGAAGTAAATCTTGAATCATCCAGTCAAAACTTCCCAACAATGATAAATAGTTGCATTATGTGCACAGGATTGCAATTGCAGCATTTCTCTCAAAACTGTGTATTAGCTTTTACTTCTGAAAAACTTTTGATAGGAATTTTTCCTTAAGTGCTTCACTTTATCATAACACTGAATATCTACCCTGCAGTTTAGAGGCAAATGGAAGAAAATCAGGACTGGGGAGACTGTAGGCTTTTGCTTTTGAGAAAGAGTGAACCAAAATTAAAACACAGATTTAAATGTAAAGGAAAACCTATTATTTGCCAGAAATAAGCTGAATTAGTGTGAAGGAGATAGACAGAGAAAGATACTCTGTGTGTGTGTGTGTGTGTATGTGTGTGATAAGTTGTCAGAGTGAGTTTAACTGCAGCTGTACAACTTCGGCAGATTAATGCAATGAAGAGAAGGTGACTTTTAAAATACCAAACCCAATTTTTTCTTCTGGAATAAAGGCTAGAGCACAGCCAAGGATACTGTGACACTGTGCTGGAAAGATCATTTTGTTCAAAGATAAAGTGCTCATCTGCTATATTACTAGATGTGGCCAACCCAAAAGAGAGACAGTTAAAACCTGGTGAAATCTTACTCTTTAATTGTAGCTTTAACATGATTCAGGCAAGATCACAAGTAATTTGCCTAGTTTCTGCAAAATGTATTTTCAATTAAATGCCTGCATCATTATATGGTGTTTCAGAAACACCACATTCCTCACAACATTTGAGGCTTTGTCTGAAAACCAACCTGGCAGTAGAGTCAAGTAATTTCTCACTTCTTACTAGTTCAGGTCCCGTTCTGTCATTGTCTTCACAAAGACATCAAAATTACAGCAGGTTTCTGGTTCAAGTCTTAAAAAAGATGCACCAGGTAAAATTAAGCCATTTTTCATGTTATGCTTTACCAACCCATCTTCTTTGCAGCTGTAAAATCCCAGAATGATGTCAATAGGGGTTTTGTATTTGTTTGGAGGCTGGAATTCCACTCTTTGAACTTCCAGCCCTTGTGCATGTCCTCAGACATGGAGATGCTGCTCTATTACTGAGAGCAGAACCAGGCACAGCAACAACAATGTGCCTGAAATGGTCTGAAAGCAAAACCAACAGGGCATAAATGGGAGCAGAATTTAGTTAATACCAGACAAAATATTACTGCTGCAGTAAATGATGAGGGGATGTCTCACTGATTTATGACCCTGAGGAGTACCAGAATGGTGACGTTGTGTGCTGTATTGACAGGTTCATGTAAAATTCAGCACAGCCTGCTAGAACCCAACAGCACGGACCAGCCCATCTTTACTGCTATTAACAATCTACTTACTGCTGAAACATGTAAATAAAATGTGCAGCAAATCAAGGCATTAAAATGTTGTTTAGATTCTTCTCCCCGAACACCGATAAAGCTTTACTTATATTTTTTTTTTAAAGATGGACTAAAAATACTTGTCTCTTCCAGTTACATTCCAGAAATCAATAGGAAGGAAGGGAAATTACTGCTCCTTCTCTGATGTCCCTGCTATTATGGTCTCGGTGGGGTCAAATTACTTTAATTAGATTTTCAAAAAATATCGGATGGCTTCTGTATAATTCCCCTGGCTGTTAATGCACCTCCCCAGCTTTTTAAATCCATTTCCAGGAGATCAGTCACTGATTTTGAGGAGATTTAATAAACCATTGGTAACTGTATAAACACTTAGAGCTGCCATGATTGCACTGATTAGAGTTTCTAATGGCTATAAGCAGCAAGTCAATATTTCCAGCAAAAAATATGCACATGTTCACAACCTAGTCTGTAGCAGTGCGTGGCTACAAGGTTCATTGTGTCTAGGGAGGTACACTTGCTGGCGCCAGCAGGGGAACAGACCAGACCAGACCAGTCTTTGTTTTGTTAAGCTCGAGAATCCATTTATTTCCCCCAGGGTTGGGGAGGGGGATGAAGATGAAGAGACCTGGCAAAGGCAGGGTTGTGGGGTCTTATAGGGTATTCTAGGGGTGGAGTTTTAGGGTTTGGTCAAGGGAGGCGTTAACACAAGGTAGGATGAAATTCCAGTGACCTTAAAACAGGAGCACTTCACAACTCCTAATTTTATAAATTCATTAAAAGGCATATTGAATAACTTATCATAAGGGGATTCTCAGGAATATGACTTAATAATTTACAAAACTAAAATGATCATTATTAAGCTAAATTAACAAGCAATACAAAAGCATTTGAAATTTAATTACAAAAGATAAAGTAACAGAAATGATGATACTTAATTAAATGAATGCATTTTTACTTTATGAGTTAATAGTTCTATCTCCTTTAGGTTTTGATCTTCTCACCAGAAGAGGTGCAGTTCCTTGATCTCCTCTTCATGGGGGGTGTAGTTCTTAGTGTTGGTCTGGGCTTTGGCACTGGTGTTGTGGGTGTTATTATTGTGGATTGATGATAATGACTGTGAAGCAAGGAGCGGAGAAGGTGGCGGGCAGGGGCTGGCGGCAGCACAGCAGAGCCCGGCCCTCTCGGGGCTGAGCAGCCCCGCCACACCTCCACCGCCACATGGGCTTGGGCTCGGCCCGCCCACCGGGCTGAGCAGCTTTGCCATGCCTCCACTGCCGTGCAGGCTTCGGGCGGGGCCGCCTGCAGTGGCGCAGCAGGAAAGGCGGGGGGGAGGTAGGTAGGGGGGAAGGGAACGTTTGGGACCAGAAAAGTAGTGTTTTGGCGAGAAAGAGGGGGTTTTAAAGTAGCGTGGTGAGCACCATTTTTAGAAGGAAAGCCCAGGACGGCGCGGCCACTGCTTTCCTGGGCAGGTGACGGGGGATATGGAAAGACAGGGGGCAAATGAGGACATAGGACAGCGGGAGGACTGTAGTAGCTCCTGCGTCACCTCTGGACAGGTTCCGACCTTTGTCTTGCCTTCAGGGAAAGGGGGTTAAGGGTGGTGGAGAGGGCCATGGGGTGACAGAGGGACAGTAGCAGCTCCATGTCATCCTGGCAGTTTTCACTGCTTGCCGTGCTCTCAGGAACAAAGGGTAAGGAAAGACACGGGCAGCTTCACAGAAACTGAAAATGTGGAGGTTCATAGGAGAGAAAGACCACTGATTTAGGGTGCCGACACTCTGCATGCAATCACCCATAACCATCGATAAGCTGCAACCAGGGCTTTACCGTCCATAAGTTGTAGCAGACGTGTTGGGAGCGTTGGTCCGCTGAATGGTCCTTTTTGCAGGCAGACTAGCCACTTGTAGCTCTTAAAAACTCCCTCCCATGAAGAATGAAAAGACTTCTGATGGTAGATGTTAATCCCATTGCTCGGTCCCAGTAAGCCAGTCCCCTTACTGGGAGTTCCCCTCCCTGTAAGCCTTTTACCCCCGTGTTTTTAAGGTCACTCTCAACCTGGCTTCTAACTATGGTACTCTTGAGTTTTCCGTTTTAAGATGGGGTCCCACAAGGTGTCAGTGGGTGACTTAGGGGGTGCCGGTCCTGTTGTCCTCACTGGATGCTCGATTCCTCCACCATTTGTAGCAGTGCGTGGCTACAAGGTTCATTGTGTCTAGGGAGGTACAGTTGCTGGCGCCAGCAGGGGAACAGACCAGACCAGTCTTTGTTTTGTTAAGCTCGAGAATCCATTTATTTCCCCCAGGGTTGGGGAGGGGGATGAAGATGAAGAGACCTGGCAAAGGCAGGGTTGTGGGGTCTTATAGGGCAGGGGTCCTCAAACTATGGCCCACAGGGCGGATACAGCATTTGTGAGTCATTGAGGACCAGAGGGTGGAGCTTCCTGTGTTGTTGCTGAGTGGCTGATTATAAGAGGTCTCTGGGGAGCATGGCGACCCGGAGCAGGCAAACAGGAGCGGGCAAATGGGCGTGGTGAGTCACTGGGGCGTGGACAAGGCAGTTTGCACGGCAGTTCGCGCAGGCAGGGCAAGCAGGCAGGGTTGCAAGTTTTCTTGCTAGTAAGGTGCCCTCTGTGTTGTTTGAGGTGTTTCTGCTGTCTGGTGGGTTTTGAGGTGTCTGTTAGNGCCCTTCTATCTTTAAGGGAGGCCTCTGACCGAGAGTCTGAGGACTTATATGCCTCCCGCTCTCAGGCAACAGAAGGGCACCTGGTAGATAAAGAGGAGTGGAAATGGGTCCCTGCTCGGGGAGGTAATAACAAAAACTCCTCCCCAGCCCCTAGCCAGGTGCCACTTCAGAATAGGTATGAGGCCCTGGAGCTAGAGAGCCAACTAGATGATTTAGAAGAAAATTGTCTGCCCAGTGAGCCCCCCAATTGTGATTCATCTGTAAGATGGATCACCACCTCTAACATCAAGAAGAAAAGAAGAGTAATTGTAGTAGGTGATTCCCTTCTGAAGGGAACTGAGGGCGCTGTATGTCGACCAGACCCATCCCACAGGGAGGTCTGCTGCCTCCCTGGGGCCCAGGTACAAAATATCACTGAGAGACTTCCTGGGCTGATTCAGCTCTCTGATTATTATCCGCTGCTGATACTCCAGGCTGGCAGTGATGAGATTGAAAAGAGGAGTGACAAGGCAATTAAAGACTTCAGGGCACTGGGTCAGGTAGTTGATAGGGCAGGAGCACAGGTAGTGTTCTACTCAGTCTCTTTGGTGGCGGAGGAAACTGATGAAAGAAACATGAGAACCCACATCATCAACAAGTGGCTTAAGGGTTGGTGTCATCGGCAAAATTTTGGATTCTTTGATCCTGGGAAAACTTTTACAGCGCCTACTTTGCTGGAACCAGATGGGATACATCTCTCTGTTAAGGGCAAAAGGTTTTTAGCTCATGAACTGGCAGACCTCATTGAGAGGGCTTTAAAGTGGGTTTCAAGGGGGAAGGGGGTGCAGCTGGGCTGTCTGGAAGCAAGCCCGAGGGTTGCAAGGCTGAGTTAGAGGCGATTGTCAGTAGCCCAGCTAAAGTGCATGTATACCAATGCACGCAGTGTGGGTAACAAAAAAGAAGAGCTGGAGACCATGGTGCAGCTGCAGAGATAG
>WAAE01023366.1:0-43647 GCA_013400495.1 Nicator chloris
GAAAGCCCTGGCTGCTGTTTAAACCTCAAGTGAGCCCATCGGGCCCTGCCTCAGGATTGCCGCCGTTACCACAGCCTCGTCAGCTGTGGTAAATGTTACAGTCCCTGCTCCAGAGTGGGAATTTCCTCGTGAAATGTGCAGCAAAAACATGTATAATTGTGTTTATAGCTCGAAAACTGGTAAAACTACCCTTGAATAAGTCGTTAAATGTGAATTGACTCGATGATGTCTGCCTGAATCATCAGCAAGCATTAAACACACACAATGTGTGTGTGAGGGGGAAGGCAGGACCCCCGACCAAGGTCTGTTCCTGAAATCCCACTGACTTAGTAGTTTTTTTTGTTTTATTTGTATTTGTCATGGAAACGTAACTGGAAAACTGATAAAAATGCTTTGGATAGACACAAGTGGTGATGGTGCAAAGGACCAAAAATATCCCACACCAGCGTTCCTCATCCACTACCTCTGTCTTCTGCTGAAGCTGTGACTGTGACAGCATGACCGGGTATGTGCTACATTTTTTAAAGATACTTTATTTGTGAAATGGGGCGGAAAGAACTCCACAACTAATAATAGTTGTTAGAGCGGTATGTATTTTAATCGATGTCAAGATGCATGGGGAATAGTTTCACCAAAGACACGCATAAACCGCAGAGAGCTTGCCCCTCCTAATATTCCCTGAGTTTCCATATGCATGACCTTGCACAATCCGCCTCATACATATGCATTCCCTGGCCCCGCCTGGTTTTGCCTTGTGTGGTAATTAACTCCATGCCCTTCTGGGCATGCTCAGTCCGTTGTGGTGGTCTCTAGGGGTCTTCAAATATGAAGAAAAACGGGATCTTCCTCAGTGAACTCTTCACATTTATCTCTCTTGTGTGTGCTTTGGCCCTTTTGGCACTTTTTCAGGAGTGAACTCAGTTTCTGCTGGCTAAGAGTCTGTGTTCTCCTTATCTGCATCCTTAGCCTTGTGTTTAGGTTAACTTTCTTGTTATTGCCAAGGGGCTCAGATGCTTGTAGTGCCTCAAATATGCATAAAGGGTAACCGACACAGCATTCACATTCACTAAATGCCTTTTAAACTGCAATTTAAGGTAAGTTCTAAAACACTATTTGAAAGACATTTAATATATAATGCATATTTTTAAGGTTACTATAAAAGATCATTCAGAATTTTCAAATCTTTGTCTCAATTTGTATAGCTGTTAATTATAGATGGGCAACAACTAAGAAAGGAAGCAATTGTAAAAATGCACAACTCCAAAAGTTTGTTGGAATTTTTCTGACCTGTAATAATTCTGATGGTTTTGTGCGATTTGTGTGATGACTATTTCGCAGTAGGAAAAAGCTTTTATGAAAGCGTTTCAGTATTATGTCTCCCATTCGGTATGTGAGGGCTTGAGGGGGGCTGAAGCTGATGGTAACTTGCACCCACCAGATCCTCTCACCAACTATTCATCTAAGTTTTTTTCTAATTCATGAAATGTGGACTTCAGATCCTGGGTAGCTAGAAAATATCTCAGGCTTTAATTGCCAAATTTTCTTCCAGCCCTAAATTTCCAATAAACAGCCAGTCTAAACTACAATTTAAAAGAGCCAGACTAAGAAATAACATTCTCCTTTTGAAAATATCAGGAGATCTTTCTATTTTTCCAAAACTGACGTTGATCTTTAAACCTTTTCCAGATAACATTTAAATTTTAAGAAGGGAAGATTTTAAATTAAGCTTTATTGTGTAAATTCTTGCTCAGCCCTTAGTATGTCACTACTTTGCTAACAGTGGTCCCTGCTGAGAGCCAGTGGTTGTGAGCCACTATCTCTCATGGCAAGGCTGAGAATCAGAGTCTGGAAAAATAGGTCATTCACTTATCAAATGACTGGTATTTAGGTGTAGTTCTGAGAACATGGTAAGAAGGTAGAAAAAAGGAGAGATCATTTTCCTCTAATGAAATTATACTCACAGAGTTAAAATCTTACCCTTTGGGATTTAAGGTTATATACAGTGGGACCTGTATTAGTGCCAGCTAATAGTTGGCAAAAAGAGAACACAGGCAAGTAGTTATGTTTAAAATGAACTGAAACCTGTCAAAGAATCCAAATATCAAGGAGGACTTTGAAAAGGAGGAAGGCACCTAATTTGTGACTCTGCACATCTTTTAGGTAAGAAATTCACTGGTTTTGTATCCTGGGGAACACCTTGGTGAACTTCTTAATACAGTTGAAAGGAAAATAACTAACAAAAATATTTGGTTTTATTTTCTTTTCCTGCTGCATTTCTTGACTTTGTGTTTCATATCTTTATAAAAGAGTTATTTAGAGGTACTCAGCTGAGTGATGCTTTTCTGTTTATCTGTAAAACTCTAAAAAAGTGTGAAGTAGCAGAGCTGAGATTTCTGAGTTACAGAATTCCAGTTTCATTTGTTGATACAGAGAACTTTGTGGCATTTTCATAAAATGAAAGAAAAGGGAAAATTTGGGAAGTAGTTCTGGAACTTGTTAACAGCCATGGGATACAGCCAGGTTTAGAAGTGTCTGCAGGTTCAGGAGCCAGGAGCCCGCAGAGCCCTGGGCTCTGGCATTCCTCAGACGCTGGGCTGGCAGGGAGCTAGGAGAGAAAAGAGAGAGAAAAGGATGAGGGGAGGGAGGAGTTCCCCAGTGGCTCTGTGAGGAGTTTCTTGGCCCCTGGAGGAGGTGGAAGGTGTTTCTGAAGCTGAGGGGGGACAGAGGGCCCTGGGCAGATGCACTGAGCTGGCACAGCAGAGGCAGGGAAGAATTATGATGATCCGGTCCCGCCCGGGTTGAGGAGCAGATTATAATACAAAGCTGTGAAGGCCTAGGTAAACTGAGGCAGGTGCATAAGCAACCGCCGCCTTCACGGAGGCCACTCAGGGAAAACCGCGAGACAAAAACACTCCTGAGACAGGACTGGATCTTTCAGCACCTGGTCTCAAAAGCGACCCGGGGCTTCAAAGCACCGACTTTTATTTTGAGGGCGGCAACCAACAGACAACCAGTAACAGTTTGGCAAAGGAGAGATTCAACTGGGACTGAGATACAGGATTAACAAATGGGGTGAAGTCAGGGGGGAATCAGGGTCACATGGACTAATGGGGCGTGGAGTTTTAGGGGATTTCCAAGGTGGGGTTTGAGAGGAGGTTGGTCCCTGGGGGATATTGACAGAGAACATTCTGGGAGGAAGGCAGGATTTGGGTTGAGTGACAACTGAGGGTCAGGTGCAAGAACTGGGGCAAACCATTAACATTAACAAAAATGGGAGTACATGGAACAAACCATGATCCATAGAATGTAATACAAAGCTATAAGGAAATTATCTCCAGGGTAGATTGATGCCATTTGGGGTAGCCCTAGGGGATACCACAAAGAATATTCCTGGTTACTATGGAAATGCATTTATCAGCTGTGAAACTTTGTGTATCTGCTTCTCTCCTCCCAAAGTGAAGCCTTGGAGTTAGACCTTGGCATGTTTTCAGTAAATGTCCTTTTCCACAGCATGTGGAAACGAGAAGGAGAAAGGCTCCTGAGCGCAACTCAGACTTGGGCAGAGAATTGACTGAAGTGCTGTGCTGGCTTTACACTGTGTCCTTGCTGGGGGAAGTTTGGTTTGCTGGGACAGGTGAAATTAGCACTGGATCAGGCTCCATGAGATGGGCTGGAACTCTCATGGTTTATCACTGAAAAATCAACAATTGGATTTAGCAAACAACATCCCTGTCCAAAGGCTCTACTGCCACCCATTTCAGGAACTGCGTGAATTCCAAAATCCTGCTTCTTGCAGCAAGGGATGATCTGTGTAATCAGTGAAAATGCTGTTGTGTGCGTGAGAGCATGGGATGGGGCTGTGAGCAGGCAGGAGTTTTAAAGAGACAAAACTTATTAGAGTAAAATACATAGCTGGGAAAAGCACAATCTTATTCAGATCACTAATACATTTCCAGTCTGAAACAGAAATAGCAAGCTTTAATCTGAAGATAATACTCCAAATATTTTAATTCCATAACAGGAGAGAGGAAAGGAACTCACATTTTTCCTTTCTGGTAAAACTGTTGTAAAATCTTGATGTGTTTATTTTTGTTTGTGCTAGTTTAAAAAAATAATTTTTAATATATCTCTTGTTTAATAGTCTATGAAATTCTACCAAAAAAGGTGCTTATAACTGTCATTGTTCAAGAAAGGTCAAGGTCAATAAATTTTAATTCATTATAAGGGAATTCAGTGATGTTCTTCAGTATTTCAGCTAATGGCATTATGTGCCTGGATTCCTCAAGGTCCTCTCAGAACGTTTCCTCTGCAGCCTAAATACTGAGCCCTGTACATGACTTTGTCCCTAATTAAAACCCATCATTGTAGATAACTGCTGTTCTGGGAGAGAAAAACTTTCCCTGTAGAAAAGCAAGTAGCCCAATTCTACAAAGAGAATACAGTTCCTCCAAACTTGTCCTGTGCAACATCGGAGCACAAGCTTTAATGATTCTATCTTTATACCTTTAAGTTTGGGCCTGCTTTGCTTTTCTCCTATCTCACAGAGGGAAAAAGAGTAAACACCCAGACCACTGCACTAAATTTAGCAAACAGAAATGGGCGAACATGAAACCACTGCACTAGAGCAGCGGCAGCACCTGCAAAGAAACAAAGCAAAAAAGCATGCTGAGATACTGTGAAACAGCAACCTCCCCGATCCGACTAAAGTATGCCACACCTATACCTTAATCTTGCATCCCCACCTGGCCTCTAGCATCCTGGACCAGGATATGTTGCAAGTGGACCACGTAAAATAAAAAAAAAACCAACAGTAGATGCTTAGAGTTGCACCAGAAACTGAGACCTGAACAATAACAACTGCTTCTGTCCACTGGTCACTGCTCACCTTGCCCACTTCACCTTGACTGCTGATATCCAGCTTTATTTCCTAAAAATAAAGAACAATGCTGTAATGTAGCACATTCACACTTCCACTGCAAAGACAGTGACTGACCTCGAGGGAACCTCCTCACCTGGGATGGGGCGCTCTGCCACAGATTTAATTCATCTGGATCTGAAAGAAGGGACAAAAGCCGAAGTGCTGTGGGATAACTTAACAGCTCCAGACATCTTGTGTCAATCTACGAATACCATTTAGAGTCCAGCTACACCCTACATGACAAATTTCACGTCCCTGGGACTTGTCCTATTACACCTACACCAGAGCAGCAAGGCAGAGCAGCTCCAGGCCAAATAGACACAGGAGGTGACAAACAAGGGAACGCAACAGGGAGAGAAAACTCTTGGCAAGAAGAATGATCACGAGGACCGAGAGAACGCAGAATGAGATGACCAAGGTGAGACCAACAGTGAGTCGATGAGGCTCAGAGAACCCTGGAGGAAGACGATGCTAACAGGATGACTTATTCCAAGGACCACAAAGGTGGATGCCCGAGAATCCTATGGTCAGAATCCTCTACCTATCTTCGCATTCTTACAAATCCTAATCTGCCATAATGGATCATTGTGGTCCACAGATGTCGATACAGCTCAGAACAAGATCTTAAAAGACATCTGACTAGATGCTTCTAAAGACAGATGTGATTCTGATGCATGTCTGAGCTCCTGAGTCAAACGTTCGACAGTATTGGCATTGGGCAGAGGAACACAGAGATCAGAGATGCTAAGAATGACGCCTGGGTTTCTGATAGGCCCTTGAAGGGCTGAGGCAAAAGGTATATGACACAAGATGCCCAAAAGACACAGAGCACATGATAGACAAGGGACATAACATGGCCCAGGACTGCTCTGCCTTGCACACCTCAGCATTGTGATCAAAAGTGAGACTTTCCCTTGATGTAGCCTTAGAGGCCACTTTTTGGACATCCTCGTCTCCAAAGCTGACTCAAAAATACCTCCTGGTGAGTCCCAACCTGGCACCCTGTTTCATCACCTCTGTGGGGTCATAGCCCTCCACTTATCTCTCAGACGTTCAGGGATGCAACTCCGCATTGGTTGCAAAAGAAGGCTGCCTAGCCATCTAGGAAGTTCCTGTTGTCATCGAGCTGTTGTCTCTTAGTCAGCTACAATAAAGAAAACCAAACATCAATGTGTAATCTTAGCAGCACATTGGCCAAAATCCGACAACTCTGCTACTCACTGTCTCCTAAGGATGCCTGGGTCCTCTGGCCGCACACTTCAGCCGTGCTCAGAGGCCGACACGTCATCGCAGGGTATACCTGTGTTAAGAGGAGACGAGGTGACGCGGCATTGCTGAAACTTGAGTGAACTCTCACTCCTCCTCCCTACCTCCCCGACTCACTGCAACTCCTTGGCTGTCGCCAAAGGCTACCCGGATAGCATGTTCAAATGGAAAAGATCAAGGCTTCATCACAGAGTCCTGTAATACTTCTGGAGGGCCCACAAGAGAGGCAAACCAGGTCTGTTGGCTGGTTGGTGAGGGGGTCTCGGTATAATATGAGTGGACCACCTAAAACACACAAACAACAGTGGATGCTTACTTAGAGTTGCACCAGAATGTGGCACCCAAGGAATAACAACTGGTTCTGTCCATGGGTCACTGCTCACCTTGCCCACTTGACCTTAACTGCCGTTATCCAAGTTTACTTCCTCAAAACAAGGACAAAGAACAATGCTGTAACATAGCCACCATTTACACCTCCCCTGAAAAGCCAAGCAATGACTGACCTTCCTGGGGGAAAAGAGGCAAAACAAAATGTAAACGTGTGTACTGGCATAGTGTCTGAAAGCATCACATTGCCGAAGTAGTCTCTGTCCGAAACCGCTTGAACGTGATGTCCTCCTGCAAGAGACTTTGTCATATTGGACCAGCAGTTTAAATGCTACAGACCACCTATAAAACAGAAAAAAACAAGGCCTACTTATAATTTCATCACTAACACAACAACTCCAGTATCATCCAGGTCTGTGCTGGAATCGATACTCATCTCGATCGTCGGTACTCATCTGGTCACGGTCCACCCGGTGCCAATACCCAGCCGTGCCAAACGCTTCGCATCTTCAAAATGAAAACTGAACTATGAGGTAAACATAGAGAAGAAAGGCCATAGCTCGGACTTTGGGTGCCGACCTGCCTTGTCACCATACTCCCTTGGCCTCCAGTGGTTGTATCAGGTTTACTGTATTCCTATCTCTCTGCCTCTGCAAAAAGATTAGTTGTCAAAGTCACTCAGACACACAGGGAAAGCTTAACCTTTCCAAAGTTCTCATTTCTCAAAGCAAACTGTCTAGGATCCGACAACAGCATTCATTGAGACAAATAACTAGAAAACTGTGTCGCTCCTAGAGTTGTCTCTGCCCAACTCTGCCATGGTTACTCTGTCTGAGGCGTAACTCTGGTAGCTAAGCAAAGCAAAATGTTACCTGTAAAGTCTTCTTTCTACTCCACCTGCTCCTCAATCTATTCCACAGGGCAGAGCAGTTCTAGGCTAAACACAAACAACACATTATGCTACAAACAGTGTGACACAGGATGATAAAAAAAGTTTCCAGCAAAAAGAATAATGGCAAGGACCGAGACAACACCAAAAGAGATGACTGATGGTATGGTGACATTGGATGGAGGAGGGTCTAAGGAGCAGAAGAAAAGACTAACAGAGTGACCTGTTAAAAGAACTGTCAGTCACGATGATCAAGATGGCTGTGAGACAATGCTACGTTTAGAATGTTGCCCATATCCATACAATCTTAAAAGCCTCAGGACATTACAACTCATGGCTGGAAAGGACGGATGGTGATACAGCCGGGAACGAGGCCCCAAAAGGCGTCTGACTGGATGCTCCTAAGAAGCAACCCAGACATGGCCCAGCCTGCTAGTAAAAGAAGAAACGATATTTGCATTGTGCCAAAAAGTGCAAATGTTTGAGAATCTAGAGATGACAGCCAACACGTGTGACAAGGTCCTCGAGGGGAAAAGGCAGAGATACCTGATCTGAGGGATCCCGAAGACACGCTAGACAACAGAAGATGCCAGACAACACAACACAGACTGGAGGTGCTCTGCGCTGCACACCCTAGCGTGTCACACATCTCCCTCTAGCTGTCCTAAAAGGCCCCTTGGAGGACACCTCTTTCCCCCTCTACTAATTTTTAAATCTGTACCATGAATTTCCAACCCACTGCCCTACTATCATCCTATCTCCAGGCCGTGGGCCCCTACTTACCTTTTGGATGATTGGCGATGTGAACGCACATCGTGAAAGGAGTGACTCGTTAGACATGAAATGAGTCCACCTTGGCCGTCTCGGAAGGCCCCGTGATCACCGGTTAGCCTCTTACTCAGCAACGATAAAGAAAACCAAAATCAATGTATGAGTTTAATGGAAGTGGGCCAAATCCCAACAAGTCAGCTACTTGCCCTCTCCTAAGCGCACCTAGGTCCTCGAGTCTCTGGCTTCATACCAAGTCTAAGGCTGTCACTGTCATTATGAAGGGCACCTGGGTTAGCAAGAGGCAAAGTTACACGGCATTTCTGGGAGTAGAGCTTGTGCGCCATAAACACCCCCATAGTAACTCCTACCTGGGTACCCTGCTCATCCTCCCTCTCCTAGTCACAATCCTTACCTTACCTGTAAGAAGACTTGATCTCCAAAATCATCTTTGATACTGGGCAGGTCCCTTTTCTGACACAATGAATCCGCTGAAAAAAATCTGAAGTGTCATACTCAACACAACCTGGAATTTCAGGAAGTTGCACTCCTCCTAAAAAAGAACAAGAGCAAAACCAATTTAGAGTGAAAAAGAAATAGTTAGAGAAAAAAATAAATACAGTTTAAGTATAAAATATATAGAGAAAAAGAAATAGAGAGAAGTAGGGAAATAGAGAGAAACAGAGAAATAGAGTTAGAGAGAAACAGAGTTAGAAACCACGAGAAAAAAACACAGAGACAGAGTTCGAGACACAGACAGGAATCAAGTTAGAAATAGAAAAGTAAAGTGAGGAATAGACTGAAAAGTGAGAAGCAAAGCAAGAAATACAGTGAAAAAATTACTAAACCACACCAAAGAAAGACAGGCACCAAGAGGGGGTATCTTTATTACGGTTGATTCAACTTAATTGAATGAATTTTTATTATTTACACTTCAGCAAAACACATGGGAACAATGTACACAAATGCAAGTACAGATTCAAATGTAAGTACAAATACAATCCACACACACTGGTACAAGTCCAATTTACATAAAGAGCAATACATGGAAATACAGCAGCAAATGCAAACACAGAACAATACAGGGCAATACAATCCAAATACATATTAACAAAATATATAAATAAATACATAATGTTAAAAATATCATTATAACTAACCCAAACCCCCGTATATTCTAAATATAACCTTCCTCCAAAACAAATATCTCAGAAACCCAAAAATCTCAAATAAACCATTTAAATAACTACTATAAACCCAAAAAACATTAGACAATTAAACATCTTACCTAAACTATCAAAAAACATCTACAATAAAACTTCTTAAAAAAATCCCCACAACAAATACCAATTACTACCTCAACAATAAACCACCACCAATATGAAACAACTCAAAACGCTGTAATTCCCATCCACCAAATACTCCATAAACTAAAAACCAAAAAAATAATCAACAGAACCCTCTCATCCTTTAACAACCCCATTTAACCTATACACAAATAAAAAAAAAACTTTAAACCATCATACCTTAAATAGAATAACTCCATCATTAAATACTACTGTACCAAACGTATTAAAACTCCAATGCAAACTAAAATCCAAAACAAAATAATATGCCACTATTAACATTACCAATACGTTTTTCTCCATTCCTTTAACAACTGAATACCAACCTCAATTTACCTTCACCTAAAAAAACATACAATGCACCTAAAACCAACTACAGCAAAAATAAAAACACAAACCTACAGTCTACCATCAACTAATCCAAACTACACTAAAAAAAAAAAACTCCAGCTACAATATATCAACAACATAACATTAAAAAATTCAACAAAAATATTTTTTTAAAATCATCTAAATTCTCCTGAAAGCCAATTTTACCATCATGAAAAACAAAAAAAACCTACTAAAAAAATCCAATCCCTGAAAATAACAAAACAAACAACATCAAATTCCCACCAATATCAATAAAAGCACAATAGGTCCACCAACCAACAAAAAAAAACTTAACCTACAAAAAAAATCCCAACCACCTCAAAAATAATCTACAGTAAAACACAACTCCTCATAATACCCTGACTACTAATACAAACGTTCAAAACAAAAATTCCCTCTAACCACCACACCACCAATACCACATGAAACAGATAAATTCCTCTCACCACACAACACACCCATATAAAAAACCTAAATCTCCCTAAAATCTTAAAAATAATTACAAATTAACCTAAAACCAAAAACATTATTCACGCTAACAAAAAAACCCAAAACCCCGACAAAAACAAATAACACAAACTAAAAAAGAACTCCACCATAAAACAACTACCAGCAAAAAAACCACACTACATTCTTTTCACTAACAGTTCTTGTCACATCATAAAAATGAAACAAAAATAAAAAACAACCATATAAAACCCCACACAACAAATCACAAAAAATAAAATAAAGCAAGACTACTCACTAAACTCAAAACCATACAACTGATCCTAAACATGACTGAAAAAATAGCCAAAACTCTGCCTCTACACTAACTCATAAATAATAACCAGTACTCTATAAAATTAACTGAAAAAAATCCGCAAACTAATTAACAACATAAAAACCCCAATCTAAACTACTAAAAATAAAAAACACTACCCAAATTTTAAAAGTACCTTAAAAATCTACCGTAGCAATACTCATGTTCCCAAAAATAAAACTAATAAAACACCAAGACAACAAACAAATAAATCAAACTGCAAAAATAAAAATATCACAAGTAAACTTAAATTAACAACTCAAAAAAAATTATTCCTAACTCAATAAACCCATAATGCCTCAAACATCAAAACAAAAATACCACCTATAAATAAACATAAAACCAAAAGAAAAATATAACCATAAACAATTTCTCCCAAATTATTCATAACTATAAAACGTATACTATAATCAAACAATCCAAATAAATATAACCCCTATAATATAACAAACAACAAATATAAAAATCCCTAACAAATTAATTACATCACACTACCTCAAGCCCACCAAAATAAACTCTACATACTCACAATAATAAAAACCACCGCAAAATAATTAAAAACCTACCCTATAGCTCACGCTACAGCCCATAACACCATCCTCGGCACGTCTAAGCAGTACTCCGCATCAAGTACATCCAGGTGCTCCCCCAGACCCTGTGAGATGCTCTCACCGTCGTTCCATGAGACAACCCCCAGGAGCGCACCATAAACACCCCTCCGCCATGCAAAAGTGAACTGAGGAAACCCGTCCTAAAGGAGCCCCCGGCAGGAGCCGCCCTCTCCTCACTCTCACAGCTCACACCTGGGGCTGCTCTGAGCACCCATCCTCCTCACAGCTCACGGCTGGGGCTGTTGCCAACCTTCTCAGCCACCGCCCCTTACGGCGGCCGCTCCTTTGAGCGCCGTGGCCCCCCGCTCAAGCCCGGACGTGCCTCTTTGCACTCCTAACTCTCCTTCACCGCTCCCCGCTATTTACAGGAAGGGCCCCGGTCGCTCCCTTCCCGAGCTGGGCGCCGCGGAGCTCGCCGCCCCTCCCGCCCGTGCCCCAGCGGCGAGGGGCAGGGCGCTGCCTCGGGGATAGCGGCAGTACCGCACAGGAGCCACAAGGCGGCAGCACTGCCGCCCAGCTCAGCCCGGGGCTGCGACGCGCTTTGAGGACCGGCAGAGAACGGAGGCAAAAGTCGCCGCAAAGCCCTTACTATTTCCTTCTCGCACAGCAACTGTTCTTATGGTTTCAGGGCACTTCATTGGTTCATTCCTAGATAAAAACGTTATGGCATTATTTTCAAAACTACTACCCATCTCTAGTCAAAGTTTCCTACATTCCTGTATACAACAGAGTGAACAAAGAGAGGGCTTCTTTCCAAAAGAATTTAGAGATAAATTCCTATTCTTTGTCAGTACATATAAAAACTAAAAACTTGACAGGTTTTAGTATCCTACACCCACCCCTCCCTGTGAAGTTTCTGGCAGCTTCAGGTCCCTCTGGGGGAGGGCAACCCAGAACTCCTCATTCCTCACTCACCTGCTCCTCCACTTCAGCGTGGCTCTCTCTCCTAGGGACATTGGGGTGCCCCAAATGACATCAGAGCCCTCGAGTCTCCACCCCCTCCCCCAGCCGTTTTTCCTCATCCCCAAAGAAGGCACAGAACGAGTCAAACTGCCCTGGACAGCAGCACATTGCTTTATTCCAGCTCTTTCCATGTGTATATCTCCCCCAAAAGGGGCTCTGCTGCAACAAGAAAGGGGGGCAGCCCCCAGAAGAGGTGAAGCTCCTCTCCAGCCCCACTGTCACGGGTGGCAGGCTGCCCCATGGCACGGGGGCAGCGTGACCCAGGATGCTGCCATGGCTCCCTCTCAGGCTCCAATCCGTCCCTACGATCCAGCCAGCAGCAGCAGCTGATGACGCTGCTGCCTCCCGGGAGGCTGCAATACTGGCATCCCGATCTGCGCTCATGGACCCGTCCGGCAGCAGGATGGGAGCACCAGGGACAGACGACAAGAGACAGAAAGAGGGAGTGGCAGCAGAGAGGACAGAGGAAGAAAAGGAAGAACGGGGTGCAGGATGAAATTGAGAAAAAAAAAAAAACAAAACCACAAAACCTGGGATGGGCAGCACGACAGAGCAAGATTAAAGAACAGGGACAGGGAACAGGACACAAGGATCCAGTGAGAAACAATGGCACGGGGAGCATGACAGAGCTACCCAGAATAAAAAGGAACACAAGTGAGGCATGGAGAAGGACAGAGAAAAATAGAGTGCTAAACACACAGCAAGGACAGAGGGATACAAAGGGGGAAACAAGGACTGAGAGAGTGACTGCGGGGGAAAGACAAGCAAGGTGCTCCTCACTCCAGTCACTACAGCAAGCGCAGCTTCCCTGGAGTATCACGTGCAGTGTCTCTTCCAAGTTCAACAGGTGAACAACAGGTACTCCAACATCTCCTTCCTTTGTACTTGGGACAGGACAGACCCACCAGGAGGAACAGCAATCCATGGGCAGATTTAAAAGTGGGATTCCCACTTGCCACTCTCTCCACCTTTTCTCCAGCTTAGCCCTGGGCTGGGAAACAAAAGACAACAAACATTTATAAACCAACCTTGAGGTGTCTTGAGGATGCCCAGGCCTGGGAGAAAGCCCTTCCCACCATCCTCTTGACCTTTTCCCACTCTGAGGAACTGTGGAAACGCACATCCAAACCCAAGTCAGGCAGCCTGGGATGTTTTCTGCACACCAAACACCACAGCCCTGAGCATTAGGAGCCTGAAAATCCTCTGCATTGAAATTCCCAGCTTCAGTGAATTCTGCATGGGACAGCCAAATTGTTTGTGCACAGAGGAAATAAAAGTTGCCATTTTCAATAGTTAAAATACCCGTGGGAGTTACTGGCTGCTTACAGCAGTGAGCTTCATACGGCCTGCAATACTTACAGATTTAGCAGAAGAAGCAGTTTCAGGTTCCTTCTTTTTGGAGCCCAACTCCAAACGGGAAACTTCTCATGATTGCTCCTGAGAGAGGCACGTGGAACTTCAGGAGCTCAGGAAAGCAACTCCCTCCCCTGAGTCCTAGCTCACCTGCCCGAGCACCCACGGTACTTTTATGCCACCTCTTCCCCTGCTTTCCACGTTAATTTAAACGTAAGAAAGCTGCAAGCTCTGCCTCCAGCCTCAGCTGCATCTTCCCTGCGCCCCAGCACTGCCCCATCTGCTCAGGTGCTGCTCTTCTCTGCTGCCCCTCGCCACGGGACCGAGGTGGGCCCTCCAGATTTTGTTTCCCAGGAAAGGCTCTGCCAGGCGGCCCCAGCCCCGCAGTTCCTCCCCGGCTCCATGCCCGCGCAGGGACAGCCCTCGCCCCGCGCAGCCCCCGCTCCCACCCGGGTCTGCTCCGGGGCCGCCCCCCGCAGGCGCCACCGCCCTCCTCGGGCCTTTTCCCGGGACTCGCCGTTCTCCGCCTACCTTCAACCTCGCTGCAGCCGCAGCAAGTCCCGCCCTCCTCCATTGTCACCGCAACCCTCGCCCGGCACTGCCGCAGGCGGGACCCGCGTGTGGCGCTCCCGAGCCGCTCGCAGCAGCCGCACACAGCCGGACCGGCCCCGGCGGGTGTCACCCACACAGCGACACCACCGCGCGTGTGGGACCAGTGCGCGTGCGCCACACTGCCCGCTGCGTCCCGCTCCCACGCACCGCGGGACGTGTGGACGCGCCACTGCGCCTGCGCTCTCCGTCCCGCCACACCGCGTTTGGCCCCTCAGTGCCAGGTGACAAAGGGCGGGCATGAGCGCGGGACGAGTGCCAGAGCTGCTGTGGACACCCCGAAAACTTCAATGTGCTTGCCGACGTCTGAGTGCCGCACAGGAAAAGGTGCATTTTCATTTCAAAGTAATTTTATTTTACATTTCTCCAGAGTTCTGAGCAGAACGTCTGTACCACTGAAGGAAAACAATACAGATCAGACAAGCTTATCCATCAGCAGTAAAACGTGCCCTTCACGCTGTGGGTGCACCTATCCTTTGGAGGTCCACTACAGTCCTGGCAGTGCGTGTTTGCCCTGACAGAGAAAACTGCATGGTTTAAAGAGTGCTGAGATAAAGAAGGATACATTAGGAGGGCCTTGGATATAAAATAAATTAGAAGCATCTGTAGAAGTTTCTTTCCATATACAAAATAACTTTTCTTTTTGGGCGGTGATTTTCACTTTTTAAATTGACAGTCTGTACACAGATAAACCTTTCACCGTAAATCATTTTAAAATGCTGGTTTTACAAGGAAAAAGGAGCCACTAAACAGCCGATCCTGCAAACTCACAAGCCTCTCAGAGGGTGCCTATCTTTGGGACCAGCCCTGACCTGGGATTGACACTCTTGCTGCTGCTGAGTTCAGGGGCTACAGGGCATGGAAGACCAGACCACCACCTTGCCAGCTAAATCAGAGCACTGAGTGCCCTGTCCAGTCCTTTCCTGAACAGCTCCATGGAGGGTGACTCCACCACCTCCCTGGGCAGCCCTTTCCACTGTTCCTTTCCATGAAAAAATTCTTCCTAATGTTCAGCCTGAACCTCCCCTGGTGCAGCTTGAGGCTACGACCTTGAGGCCACTCCACAACCTGTCTTACAGTGTCCTTGCAGGTAGACAACTCACAGATTATTTGCAAGTATGTTCTAGACCAAGTCATTTGGACACTTCACCGAGTATGATATTTTCATACCGCTGGCCTGCTGAGTTTCCACAGCAGAAGTCAGAGTGATGCACTCACTAGTCCTGTGTTGAGCCCTTCTGCTCAGGGCTGCCGAGCTGCAAAGAGCTGAATTGCAGAGCACGCATTATTGAAAAGGAACTCGCACACAAGGTGGGTAACCTTGTACCAAGGAGATGCATGGTCAAGTGGGGTTATCTACAGCTTTTAGGATGTCAGATTTGTTTTGCCGCCTTGCTGTACTATGCTAAAACCTAAGGCAAGAAACTTAGCTTTAAAATGAAGACTATTGCATTTCTAACCTCCCCCCACCATTAGTCACCATTAGAACAGAGATAAGAATTACCAGCTTGTGCTGCTTCCAAAATCTTGTACAAAAATAGATCACTATGTCCTTTGGGCAGTCTCAAAAACCTGCGGACTCTTCTTTCACCTCTCGCTTTCAACAGGTACAGTCAGGTCCCATTCGCAAGCCTTGTGTCTCGGTCAAAATCACAGACAAATGAAGTTTGTATTTACATTCCTTGGAATCGCTATTTGGAATCCGTTCTGTTCCCATTCTCATTGATTGTATTGCTTTACATTTTCTCTTTTGTGTCCAAAGGAAATGCATTAGCAGTGCAAACACAAAGCAGGTATGATGAGACTCCTGCCCACCCCCCTTCCCCAAACAGCAAGTGATCACCTTGGCATTGCCAAAAGGCCCCCAAGGCATTATCTGCATGCACAGGACCCCACTGTCATGTTGGGGTACACCTTCAGCACCACATTTTTGTTTTCGTCAAAGAACAAGATACTAAGAGAAGACATTTTGTCAGGAACACAGCAAGGCTCGGGAATGCCGGGGACGACTCCAACAGCTCTCACAATGCTCTGGATGGTGGCGTGGTTGGACGGCTTCATGGCCTGCAAGAGAAAGACATGGCAGAACATATTACTGCACCCACATTGCCATGGATTTACGTACTCTACAATAAAATCGCTTTGTTGAAGGGCCCCGTTGAGGCCCCTCAGCTGGAACATCTGTAGCCAGTGGCACTGCTGAGGAGCTGAGCCTCCAACATGGCTGTACCTCATACTAAAGTGACATTTTCCTCCAGAGAAGAAACTTCATAGGACAAAGTTTCCTAAATTTATAAAAAGGGACACACTCGGGTTTGCCCTGAACAGAAAGCAAATCTGCCTGGTGAGGTAACTGCTTGATCACAAAACCAGAAACCATTAAGGTGCTCATAAAAATAAAAAAGCAACACAGAGAAATGAAAAACACAAAGTTTTGCTCTGAACCCTAAAATGCTTCTGATCCAAGTATTGTACAAGAGATAGGTGGGCATGAAAAACGCACAAGCATTTAGCCAGGGACTTTTGGTTTGTTTTTTAGAATTGTTCTTACACACACCATCTGGGAATCAAAACAGTTCAGAGTGTACCCCATCACATGTTGCTGAGAAATATACAGAACGAGGTCATTTTGGCCAAATACTTGATTTGCAGTTTTGCTGCAATGAGAGTTGATTTGTTTCTGGGAAGAAAGTCAGCCTTAAGGGTTAGATATGGACCTGCAAAAAGTGCAGGAATAACTGAATTCCAGCTGTTGGTTTGTTTTGAATTCAAGAGTACCTATACTGCTGCTCAGCAGTGACAACCAGGGATTTAAAAACATGTCTTAGATTATCATACAACTCAGATTTCTGTATCATTTCTGTCTTCAAAGGGTAGTAAAGCTGTGGTAGTACCCAGCCACATTTCCTCACTCAGCTGCTGGGCAGCATTCTCCCCAAAATAACTGGGAGCCCAGCAGGTGTCCTGGGCCTGCTGATCACATGCCAAAAGGCAGAACACCTACTGAGATCCTATTTTCTGTAGCCAGTAGCACTAAAACTAAAATCAGGACTTCAAATATGCCACGTAACATCTCCTCATAAACCTTCTTCTTCAGATATGGAATCCACAGCCCCAAAATGCTAAATTGCACCAAACCAACTTCAGGCTAAGCAGCTCCAAGCGGATTTCAAGCATGGCCTTGTCTTTTGGTGGGAACAGCCTGGACATATGCTGTCCTAAAAGAAGTATCTCTGTTTGACTGGGTAGCATACAACAGAGAACATCCTCCTCACTGACCCCAGCACGTGCTGAGGGCACTGCGCCAGTCCTTCAGGTGCACCGTGGAAGAGAACCAGCTTCAGCCAGTGGGAATTTAACCGTGACCAGAACAAAAGCCAAAGTCCCACGCTTCTCAGGAACCCCAAATCCCCTTGTGAGTACTAAACTGCCACAGTGCCCTGCACAGGGGGCGAGTCAGGCCGCTGCCTGCAGGCCACTGATGCTCCGTCCAGCACGCGGTCATGGAAGGCAGGCAGGAGTTTGCTCAGAGGAGGGGAGAAGCAGGGAAGGCTGAGAAGGCCAGCAGGAGATAAAAATGCTGAGCTGCCTGCAAAGTGCCAAGCCTGTGAGCAAGCCCAGCTGCAATCAAGGCACACCTGCATGGCCTCCAGGAGCCTGGGTGCCCTGTGGAATGTCGTTGCAGCTGGGTTACAAGCAGGATGCACAATGGCAGCTATGAGCTCTCATTCCTGACCAGGAGAGCGTCTCCCTGGCCCACAAGCTCTATGCCAGGTCACACTCTCCCAACACACGTGGTTTGACAGCAGTCAAACCAGCTAACTAGAACCAGGGCATGGGTAAAAAAATGCCTATCTGGAGGTGAGGTGGGGGGCACATCTGTTCTCAGTTATCCAAGAGGTTGTTAGCTCTAGGGGCTCACCCTCAGCAAGGGAACATTATGGACCCACAGGCACTGACTAGTCTGTTATTCCCCGAGGGTCAGGGTAGCCTTCTGCTAACACGGTCTTAGTAGTAGCAGATCCTGTGATGCCAGCTCTAAAGCCTGCCTCTGCAGCTGGAGGTAGGTAAGTCATCTCCTCCTCGGAGGGGAGGACCCCGCCTCCCGCAGCTTGCTTTGTCTAGGCACCATCACCTTTGGTACAGTTCTTCCACCCAGCACTTTCAAAGGGTGACTCCCTTGGCTCCTTAAGCCACTGAAATGCCACATATATTTTGGAGCCAACTGCTCTGGCTTCACTGTGGCAGGAATAAAGACTCCGGAATGAAATGCTGCAGTGAGTCCAAGAGCCCTGCCTTTACTGATGTTTCCTGCAGGTATGACTTGTCCATACCCTTTAGGCCAGCCTCAAATCCCACGTCCGACTCTCAAGTGTCAGCAGACTCCAGGGGCTACGTGTTGCTAAGAATGACACTGGACATTTGGAGCAGAGTTCATCTATCTAGGTCACAGGGCTAGGAGCACGTCAGCCTTGCCTGCTACTCACATGCAACCAGCTCATGCCAACCAGCGGATATTTTGAAAGTCAGTGAGCCTGGATCCATTGCTTTTGGATCCCCTTGGTCCAGTCTCTGTCATTGATGGGCACCCCAGCCACGCCTGCCAGTGCCCGGAGCTCTCTGCCCTTGGGGCAGCCTTGCCTCCCATGGTACACAGCTTGCCTGGAGTGTGTTGTGCCGACTGCCTGTGGTGGGGCTCTGGGCTCCTTCTGAGCACAAGTGCTGCCTACAAAATGCTTTTCCAGATCTGGCTTGCATTTTGTTTGTTAAACAGGCCAATAACAAGTTCACATATCATAAGCACTATCCAGGAAATGTTTTATGGCAATTTGGGTTCTGGATGAAAAACTAATAGCAAGTCAGGTTTTTTTAATTACCTGTGCAAGCTTATCTCTTGACTAGATGTTCTAACTACTGCCCATTGCTGCGTGGGGCGAAGGTACCAGGTAGGTCCTAGATCCAAATGCATGCTGGCACTGGCTGCCTTTTACTGACGTGGGAAACAAAATGCCCGGTTTATGGTAAAAGACAGTGAAAAAGAATCAACGGGGACCATACCTTTGGAATTGGGAACTGGCATTCTCCTGAGCAGTAATAGGCATCAAAGGACTTAGGGGAAATAATCCACTCGCTCCAGCCAATGTCTGCAAAATCCACCTTGAGATAGCGCCGGGCGCAATACCTTGGTTCGTTCCACTGCTTCCTCCTCGCCTTCTTCAGTGTTTGCTCATCAAACTGGAGAGTCTGGGTCTTCTGGAGATGATTCTTCCTCTGCTTTTTCTTACTCCTGGCCCTGTCTGCTAGCTGTGGCTGGAATGTCTTGTAGGGTTTTGTGCCCTCCCATCTCTCGTCCTCACTGTACTGGTACTTGGCTCCTGGAAGCTCATTATTCTGCAATGGCAACATGATGTTTGCAGAGCGTTTTCTCCGGCGATTATTGACGCTGCTCCTCGTGTGGCCTTCTGGCTTGGGAAGGACCCTCGCCAGAGGATGACGGTGTCCTCGCAAAGTAGAGACAACACTCTCTGGCTCTGAGATAGCAGAATCATTGGCGTAAATCAGGATGTAGGGTTTGTAGGAGGAAGATGCTCTTTCCCAGGGATGATGGCTGGTCAGATCCATTTTAATACTGATCAGCAGTTCGTTGTTTTGCTTTGCTTCATGCAGGAACCGAGTGATATCCTTCCACTGCCAGGAAAGGAGATCCTGGTAAGCAGAGGAGACATTTATGAGGAAATGTCCCAGGCTCCGGCTCAGGTTCCCATCTGAAGGAAAGGTCCAAACTGAAAGACGTAACTGAATTTCAGGCTTCCTGTGCCTGTGATGAAAACAGCCACTGGACTGGGAACAGTTCCACTTCACATGCAGCAGATCACCAATATAATAATACACTGAAGCTGATAATACATTTTCAGACTCTGTGAGTGATGTCAAGTTAAAAATGTATATCTCCTGGCCTTTGGGGCTCCCTAGAAAAAGAAAAACTCAGGTAAGAATATGGGCATCTAAAAATGTCATGCAGAGGGGACACAGGCTGCTCTGACAGCCTTTTGGCTAAGTCAGATACTAATCATGCCTGAAGTTTCCTTCTGGAATAATCAGTTACACTGGGTACATTTAGTCATTCCATCTAGGACACTTCATCAATTTCCATGCCAGAGCTAGAAGGTATTTACTAATACAGCTGAAGGCAGGCAGATGGTACCAGAGCATCCTTGGTGGCCCAAAGAAAGCCAATCCAAACAGCAGATTTGAGGGGTTGCGGGGTGGCACACCCCCTGGTGTCTGTGCAGGGATAAACAAGCCAAGGACAACCCTTCTTATGCCTGGGATGTGCTGTGCCAAGCAGGAGTGGCTTTCCACAGCTGCGAAATCCAGGAATTGGAGAGAACTGCAGGTACCGTGCCCAAAGCCAGGGACCTGACACGGGCTGGTCTGCGAAACACATGGGGGACTCGAACCTCCTGAAGGTGCAACAGCAAGGCTCAAGAGGAAGGTTTAATTTTTCTTTTAAAATTCCCTGTGGGCTGCAGTTATGTCCGTCCTTCAGAACAAGAGAAATATAGATCCAAATGTGAAGCTGTTGAACTAGGCTGGTAGGGAAAACTCAAATACAGTATAGCTAAGGTATAGTCTGCAGCCTGCCCACCAAAGGGCTGGAAACATTCTGACATATTAGGGAAACTAGGGCATGCAGAATTAAATGTGTCTTGGACACCACGGCCTGTCAAAAGTCTCTCCAAAGGTCCAAGCAATGACAGACACAGAGATGGCCATGGAGTAGGGATGACCAGCCACACCGCTCCCACCCTCCACACAGTGCAGGAAGTCCTTTGCCCAGGGAAGTGAAAACATTATTTCCAGTACATATTTCACAAACCTTGACAATTTCATGGTCTGTGTGACATTCAGTGCCTCCAGCCTGCAATATCCCAATGGCCAGTGCCATTCAGGTAAGTGTGGCAAAAGCCTGTACTCTCCCTGTGCTGCTGCATCCCTACTCCAACAATCCAAGCAGCTTCCTCCTCTTCTGAACATATTTGTGTCATAATATTCCACTCAGTACATTACCAAAGCAGGAACTAGTCGCACTAGAAAGAAAAAAGCCTCCTCCCCAACTTAGCAGACGCACTGCTTCATGGAATTATGGAAAAAAACGACGTGTTTTCTTCAGTGGAACGGGGCCAAAATAGCGGAAAGGCCAAATCATCTAAGGAAGACACCTTTGTTTACATGTTCAGCCCAACCTGACAGCAGACCACATAGGTAACCTCCCAAGTGCTGAAAACTCATGTACCACTATTACAGATGCCTAGGAAACTAGATTTACTTGGAATTCCATCCCACTTTTTATTCCTCAAGCCAAAACCAGCTCTTGATTACGCTTGTACTAGGCACACGCAAGGACCTGATCTATGCTTGGTTTGTAACCACTAATGTAATAAGGTTAATATTATGTAATTTGGCAGAGCACTGAGTAGATCAGTCTTAGGAGCCAGAATTCATGGTGTCTCATGAGCACCTGTTTAAGAAGTTATAATTTAAATCATGGCTGTTTGTTGAATGACAAGTTTTGATCTTAATTTTTATTATGAGTGCCACTTAAAAAATCCTGCCTGTTCTAGACTGGCATATTGTATTGGAAGACAGAAGAAGCTACTTCTGTTCATAAAGAAATTCTGAACAGCAGAGGGCAGACACAGAAGGAGTCTCTAGTTTTGTTAAACGCTAAGTTCCAGCAGCCACTTCTGGCCTGTAACTCTACACCAAGACGAAGCACTTGCAGTAGATGGTGCTATTTTCCTACACAACCACCTCCAAGCTTCAGCAGCTCTGAATTGTCAGATCTTTCATCTGCAAAACCATCTCAAAAACATTTACTAGTGGCCTGCACAGACATCTGTGGATTCACCAGATTCCACCTCAAGAAACCCAACTGCATGACCTGGGGTTCCATCAAAATTTGGGAGTACTGGGCCCAGTACACCCCTTGTGCCACACCGATACCTGACTCCCAGGTGTGAGCATTGCACTGAAATAAGTGTACCCTGGGCTAGAAATTACCCTTAAAAATGACAGTCATGCCAAGGAAAATGCAGCTTTAAAGTAACTACACATGTATCTTTTGCTCAGGAAAATTTCATTTCATTGAAACAAGACTTTGTCTTTTGGCTCATAGGACACAGTCTGCTGGAAACCATTCCAGAGAATAAGTTTTAAGAAGAAAAAGGGAAAGAAAAAATATGAGGAACCAAGCAACACACTGCTGCCTTCCAGACACCATGAGGCCAGATTTTAACAGCAACCTCTGCTCCCCTCCACCAGATGTTACTGCCAGCCTGATGAGGAGTTTTTAAGACCCAGCTCTGCATGACAGAGCTCTTTTGAATTGCAATTGCTAAGATACTGCATCATTAGCACTGCTCGATTCTACAGCATCGAGCGCTGAAGCAGCAGAAAGAAAAAAGACAAAGGACACACATGGCATTGTTTGTATTCATGTCAAGTATCATTTGGAAGGCACATACAGTTCCATGGATAGGCAGCAGCTTTATCGGCCTCCTCGGCCCGCAGGCACATCTGTGCTCACCTGTGCACTCGCCCCTTGCCCAAACAAAACCCAGAGCCCAGCAGCACCGGGGCAAGGCTTGTGCTGGGACAGCCCTGCTTCCTAGTCTCGTGCACAAATGACAGCAGAGCTCTCTGGGATGGGGCCAGAGGAAGGGGACAGTCTCTTCAGGCCGAAAGCAGAAATGCCTGCCTTATTCTGCACATGTACTGGCACTCCCTCTTCAGGGTAGCAGAGATGCCAGACTATTTACTAACAGCTCAAACCCAGCTCCTGGCACTACAGCTGAAGTCCCTGTACCTGTTGGATCTTAGGGGCATGGCCTATGCTCCCTCACCTCTCTGCATCAACCCGCAGCTGCATGGATGGCCACTGACTGGCATTAAAAAAGTATTTGTAAGGAAGTGCAGTAGGTCTGTCAAGACCGACATCAGCAGCACAAATAGATTCCTGTCACAAGGGGGATTTCAGGCATCCATAAGCTGGAACGAGTCTGCTAACATGTGGTGTGTTTACCTTTGTAGAGGATGCCCTCTATGAGAGGATGACATTTTTATGGACTGCCAAATCTATCCCACGGGTGAAAAAGGATACAATAAAAGGATACAATAACGAGGACTGTGTAGTTATACAGTCACCATTAGCCATCATTTAAAGGAGATATTTAAGGAATGCCCTTGTGCCAGGGCTCAGTTAAGAATGTATCGGCGTTTCTGGTGTAAAATGTTCTCATCAGTTCACGGCCCGGATACAAAAGTTCATTCAGAGCTGGAAACGAGAACAAGTTCCTCAACAGAAACAGATTTGGAAACCAGATTTTCTCTTTTCTCCCACCTTCCCTCTTACTTGGCTGCTGCTTCCTAGTTAGCAATTTGTCTCTGTGCAAAAGGAAAAGATAGGATGCGGTTCTCCCTTTTGAAAGAGCATAGAACCTGGTGCCAAACTGGTTTTATTAATTCTTTTAGCAAAGCAAGTAAGATCACAGCAGCTAGCACCTTGATATAAAACAGCAGCAAGTTCACCACAGATTAAAGCCATCAGCCGCTCAAATAAAGCACTTATGTAGAAACAGCAACGCTGCATACCTGGGACATAACTTACATGAGGGTTTCATGATACAAAACCCACAAATCTGCACATTGCACAGCATAAATGTGCTGCACAGTGGCCACTTGATCTCTTTTCTATATATTTTAAGCAGGAAGACCACAGCAGGTGTGAAAACTAAACACAACATCTAGCTCGAAGCTAGCGCAAGCCAAGCAAGCTAAGGGGGTACATCCCCAGTAGACACAAATCTGGGCAGGAGAAGAGCCAACCTCGCTCTTCCTCACAGCCACCATTCATTGCACTTCGGCTGGTGGCAGCAGGAAGGTTGGGAGAAAAGCCAATTGTGCACAGCCTGTCCTTTGATGCCAGAGCTCCTCATGCTGAAGCAACGTGTTCTAGAAACAGGAAACTGTGAACACAGGTCACTCACGTGCACGGTACCACTGTGACACACACAGTGACAGAAACCTGAAAATTCCAATTCTGGGTCTGGTCCTAAGAGACCAAACATATGGATTCTGCCCATTTGCCTCAGAGGCTTGCAGATTTGGGCCCATCTGACAAAATCATGGCTTAATGTTTTTCAGCTTCCTAAAAACTACCAGGATGCTACTGCTTGCATTGTATGTATAGGGGTGCAGGAAAAAAAAAACCCAAACAAAAGAAACACATTGAAGTAAAAAGAAGTCTCCTGAATGAATATTTTTAAAGCTCTTGCTGCAAAGAACCCCTGATACTACTGGTGCTCAGAGGGGACAGCATTTGGCCTGGACTGGTTTCTGCAGGCTGATGGCAGCAGGTGAGGCGCTGCTTTCCCTGTGCGCTCCATTTCCCCTGTTTTTGTGGGCATTTTGCACCACAACAAAGGAAAGAAAGGCATTTGGAAAGGGAGGAGAATATAGTTCTAAAACCACAAGAATTGGCCTAGGGGCAGGTGTAATACCTGAAATTACTTGAACTTCAGTCAATAAAAAAGAGTTTAAAGTAATTTCTCACTGTACAGCTTTACTATAACACCATTAGGAGGACCTTCCAATTAAAGTCAGGACTCATTTACAAGCCATGCTGCTTAAGTGATGCTAGGATTAAAAATGCTTTCAAAGCAAACCTGATTTGCATTTGAGGCTTTTATCTTTCCGTTCTCTTTTATTTTTTCGTGCTGTATCTCACCTCCAAATCCTGAGCCTGGGCAGCTACCAGGACACCTCCAGAGGCAGTGCTGAAGGTAAGCAGATTTCTGCCAGCTGGAGGTCAGGTCTCTTTCAGGAGGAGGGACACTGTACAGACACTGCTGCATGGACAGGACCACTGCTTCCGAGTTCCCGTGCCAGAACTGCCCAAGGGTTCCATTGTGGCTCACAGATCCCCTGACCTTCTTCCTGTGTGTCTTTTAGAGCCACAACACATGGAAAACCACTCCTGTGGCATCCACAGGTAAAGAACTGGAAAAGATCTGTCCAAAGCAACACAAGGACTACCAGAGTCATCCCAGAAATGTCCTGCAACAGTGAAAAGAGCTGCCACAGAAATCACAGGCTGAACATCCCTTGACTCAAATACAGAGAAACAAATTGGAGCAGTTAAGTCCATGAGAGAGAACGGTGCTAAAGTGTAACTAAACACTCTGTGAAAGATGTACATCTTTACTGCACTCCTCATGGATTTCAGACCTGAGGTTTCTTTTCAGCTTTGTCATAGGCAAAGGTTCCTTCTTCTGAGTGATTCAAACTGGAGAATTATGCTCTCAGATAATTTAGCAAGATTAACAGGAAACAAATTTACCCAAATGATCGCATGAACATTCATCAAAATCAATGGCCAAAACGCCCAGCCCAAACAAGCAACCATCCAGCCTAGTTGTGAAGTCTGGTGCATGAGAGATTTCAGGGCAGTGTGCGATGGAGGCTTCAAAGAGGTGCCACATGGGGCTGAAGTTCTGGTCCCATCCCCTCAGAGAACTGAGTCACAGAATGAGAAACTTGCTTTTAACAGGTATGATGATGCTTGTTTTGATTCATCAGTCTTAGCCGGGTTTTGTGCTGCCACATGCGACACCACTGTTCTTTGACTAGAAACAGGGATGAGTTTCAACAAATCCTGTGAGCTTTTGGTCTCATCACACAACGCTCCAGGGTCTCAAAAACTTGTCTGCTGAGTTACCTGGGAGATTTGGGAAAGGCCTTTCCCATGTGCTACAGAAGATGCAGAAGCCCCTGCAGAGGAAAAGCAAGGACAGAGAGGTTTCACAGCTTCATTTGAGAGCTGTGTTTCGGAAAAGGAAGAGTTTCTCTCCTGAAAAAGTCAGACTAAATTGCAAAGTTAAACTGCAAATGAAACCACTGAAGATTTGCTTCAAGACCTCTTGCTGTAGATGGAGGAGACACAGAAGGATTCTTGGGGAACTTCTGCTCCTAGCAGACAAAAAGCTGAGTCCTGAAGGGGCTGGCAGAGGGAACAGTAAAATGTGAAGGAGTAACAACAACTTCATGTATTAAATTAACTGATGCATCCCATTAAAGACAAGGAGAAGCCCATGGGAGACTGAAATTTGGAGCCAAGGACTGCAACAGCCAAAGCAGAGGATCTAGAGACAAAGTACCTTGAAAGGGGAATACTGCTGGATGTTGCCATTTGCATTGCAGGCCTTGTCAGGAAGTGGGGCTCAAGGAAGAAGTCAGAAAAAGCCTTTCCATTGCACCAACCACCCTGAGGAACACCAAATATAAGGGCTTTCTGGAAACAGACTTTTCTGCCATCAATAACCACACAAAATAAGCTTCGGCTGCTGCCAATGGCAAGAGAAAGACAACAGCTAACTGGTTAAATCTTTTGCATAAATACTTATTAAAGTGTCAAACATTTTTAAAACCAGTTTATTGCTTTGGCACTTGATCTGTGAAAGTATTGGAGAAGGAGGAAAGGGATTAGCAAGCAGTGTGTTTATAGGACTGCTGCCACTCAACATCAAGTGACAGTACAAATATAATCATAAAGACCAAAGAGATGAGATTTCAACCAACAGCATTCTAGGTTTAGAACCATAAATGGCTTTAATCAGATATGCATAACAGAGCAAATATTGCTCTGCTGGGATCATTAACAACCTCTCCTTTTGGTTGGGGGGGTGCTGTAGCAAATATGATATCCTCCCCTCTTTTGGTGGGCTTAATTCAGCAACAGTCATGGACATGAGACTTCACACGGCAAACAAGTCACATCAGAAAGGCAAGAGAGCTCTTCAGGAAAAGCAGCAGCTGGGGAGTCTTGGCTCTCAATCCTCCAAACCCAGGGTAATTACTCCTCTAAAGCCTCTCCTTGGACAAAAATACTTGCAGGGTTGAAACCTAAGACACCAAAGCCAACTCACTCCTCATTGTATTTGATCTCTGTACAGAGCTGCCTTATAAAATACATTGTTGCTTTTGAAGAAGCAAGGAAGCCTGCTACCCAGCTCTCTTTCCTGGGACAGGAAGGACTTGAAGCAAGTCACTGAAACTCAGAGAGCTCTCAGTTTTACTGATAGATGCTTGTCTAAGAGAAAGCCACTGGGTCAGTGCACCTGTAATGAAAACTAAAACACTTGGCAAGTGGGGCATGATAGCTGTCCCACATGCAGCAAGGTTTTGGGGTGCAGGAGATAAGGGAAGGACATTCCAGCAATGGTCATCTTTGGGTTCCAGTCATTCTGTTTAGCCCTTGTGGAGTTCACACGCACAAAAACAAGAAGAGGGAAACGGAGGGAATGCAGCATCAAGACAGTGACTTCTCTTTCTGCTAGGACATGGTTCTTTTGAGATGCTGGCATGTTAAACACATCCCCCTCCCTTACGGAAAATGTTTTTACATTTCCACCCATCTACCTGTGCAGACCAGTGTGCAAGCACAAAGTGATGTAAGTACCCCTTCCAAAGATGCCGAGATGAAGTATTTACGAAACTCAAGTCATGTTCCAACGGAACTCATGTGCCACTGCCTCTCATTGTCAGTCCTATCAGCACTTGTCAACATGAGACCGCTGCAGACAGTCTGAAGGATCCATAAACCATGTCACGGCTCAGTCACGCGCAAATCAGCCCTTGGCTCCAAAAGAAGCTACATGTGCAGAGCACCGCTAACTGAGGACTCCGGAGAAGATCCGCTCATTACTCCACCTCCCTCGCATTGTACTCAGCCATCGCAATGACAGTGATGCTTGAAGCGGTAAGGGAATAATTAAAGTACAGGACATAACGTAAAACACAACAGTCCCCCCAGGAAGCAATACTTCTCTAATTCTCTCATTTCTTCCTCCCACCGAGTTCTCCGGGACTACCCCAGCGATGCTCTGACGCCGCTGGTCAGGGAACCCGGGGCTAACCCGTGGCTGAGCGCTGCCCAGCGGGAGCCGAGCCCTGCCCCGCCGGGGTCTCCCCTCTTCCCCCGGCCACTGTGCGCACTCACCTGCCGGCAGCGGGCGGAAGCCGCGCACCGTGTTGCCCCGGCGAAGCCAGGGCCCGGGTGGTGTCGGCGGGTCCCGGCTGTCGCGGTACTGCTCGTAGAGTCGCAGCATATGCTCCGCCACTCTGTCCGCCGCCGGCGGCCGCCCGGGCCGCCGCTGCCCCGGGCCGTCGTCACCTGCGGCCGCCCGGGCGNGGCGTCCTCCTTGTGGAGAAGGAAAAAAGGGGGAAAGAGAAAAAGGGGGAAAGGAAAAAAAGAAAAAAAAAAAAAACCAAACTAAAAAAAGCGGGGCGGAGGAAAGCTCCACGGTCTGGATCGCCCTCCCTTCCCGGCGGGGAGCGAGGGTTTTATTCCCAGCCGTTCAGGTTGTTGTCGGGGGAGAGGCGGCGGTGCTGCTCCCGGCACGGCCGGCACTCGTTCGCCGCTCCCGCTGCGCGGCCGGTGCAGCCCCGCGCCGTGCAGAGACCGGCAAAGCGCGGCGATCGCCCCGCCCGCCCTCGCTCCGGCGGGGGCGAAGTGCGGGGAGACGCCACCCCAGGGGAGCGCAGCGACGGGACGGAGGGAGGGGATGCTCTGGAAACTCCATCCCCCTGGGCGGACGGCGATCGAAGCAGAGGACGGTCCCCTGCCCGCCTCCACCCAGCCCCTCCCAAAGGCCGTACAAAAACGTGATGGCATTAAATATACATATATATATATATATAAACGAAATTCACGAGTCGCAGCACACTCACCCTTCTCCCCTGGAACGTCTCAAGGCTTGCCTGGGAGCGGAGCACTGTCCACCACGGGCAGGTGGAAGCGATGTGCACTGCGTTGTGCTGGAGTTCTACCTCTCCTGAGTACCAGCCACGCTCAGTGACCTTCGGCTTCCTGCAACCCGGCCGGGACTGGCAGAGGTGCCCTCAGCAGCCTGGAGCCCGTCGGAAGAGACGTACACCCAGAGAAATCGTGCACGGGAGGACTCCTCCACTACAGCAGGGCACGGCAAGGTGTCCCTTGCTCGGCCGAAACAATTCCATGTGCCTCCTGCATTTGCTGTCTTCCAGCACCAAAAGGACAGAAATGTCTCGCTGGCCCTTGCCAGTGCCTTAGCCTCACACAACAGCCCAGCATATACGACACTGTCCCTTACAAAATCTGCTTTGCAACAAAAGGGTGCCTCATCTGTGCATCAGGCAGGGAACACACGGGAGGCGGAAGAGGAGCCTCGCTGCAGTGTCACAGTTCATAAGTGTGCTGGTTCCCAAGATCAGCTTGGTTTCTAACCTGAAGAAGGGAGATGATAAGATAGGCCTACAGATCAGATGAAGCTTAGCACATAGCATTTTCAGCACAAGGCGTTCAGATTTTCCACGGGCTACAGCAAGTGTATCATTATCCAGCCCTAAATAAAACACTACGACACTTTACGTATTGCCTCTCAAATTACACTGAAATTAGGATCAGTAGCAAGAACTGTTATGCAGTTGTAATAAGCCCATCTGTAACTACGAGAGGCGAGTGCCCACCAGCAGGTAGGGAGGAAAGTGAAGATTCTCAACAGCAGAGTAATGATTTTTACATGCTCCTACATTTGAAGGGTCAGATACACCCATGGCAGTGACTCATCTTCAAACAGTGCTGAGGCACTGAAGCTGCCATGTGCATCTCCAAATACTATCCACAGATGTGGAAACACACACCACATCACTATCGATGCAAGTAGTACCATTACCTCTACTTTTCTCTAGGTAAGAAATGCACATTAGTGTAATATAAAAGCTAACAATACAAGTAAACATCATTAATAAGTTCATAATTAAAACATGAAGGTATCATTGCTTTTTTTGGACACAAGTAATAAAATCAATGCGGATCCATGCAGAAAGAAAACAAAATTATTTAAACTGATGGCTAAAAAATTCAGCACAAGCAGCAGTGCCTGGCTTATATCCATGGCAGGACTGCCAATCCCAAAGAAGAATCTTTATGCAAGTGGAAATTACCATTTCAGTTTCAGTCATATTTTTTCCTACTGTTGAAAGAAGCAACACAAAAAAGAAAACCCAAGCAACAACACACCACAAGTCTTTAAATAAAAACTGGCAGAACTGAATCCTTTGCTATACCTACAGCGCCAGGCAATTTGCTGAAAGATGTGATCTTTTGCAAATCTCCAACACATCCTCTGAGCAGCTTCCTGGCTTGAGATCAGATCACTGTAAATCAAGAATTACCTGAGTTTAAAAAAACTAAAACCCTCAGAGACACAGTGTATCTGTAACACCATTCTCACGCAAAGAGGGATTAGACAAGAACTACTTTTAGTTCAACATGGAAGCTCAAGCACTCTAAGGCTGAACTTTTATTTAAGATCTTTAAAGTGTTAGCAGAAAGCCCTCTTTATGCAAAGTTAAATCCAAATTCGGTTCCCAGAACCCTGCCCCAGCACTTGCTTCCAGCTATGTGTCTAAAATAGTAAGTTAGCCCTATACAATCCTGTTACAGCCAGGAAGGAGAGAGAAAGAGGACACTGGGTGTGAAACAGAAAGGAAAAAGTGACTTCTTGGGGCATTAGGAACCTTTTCGAAATCCCCCTTTACAAACAGCTGGCGCAGTTCTCTGAGCATGCTGTGCAGGCACACATAGGATGTCAAAAATCCCTCGCTTTATGAACTGTCCTTGTGACATATCAGGACACTCAGAGTTCTGCAGCTTGCAAAGTTTAAAAGTATCACCCATTCCATGAGATTTTTAAATGCCAGAGCCTTGCGAGTGCACCAATCAAACCAACCAGAGCAGTTGGGAGCTCCTCTCCACAGCCGACAAACTCTCACACCTGACCTCTAAGGGAACAGCGCTTCTCTGCTATACCTTTTCTGCTTCTTCCACAGAAGTGCTGCAAACCAGTTATCCAGACATATCCTGCCCTCCAGCTACAGCCAGCACAACTCCAGGCCCTATTGAGCCTGAGCAGCTCCATCCTGATCACCAGTCTCCAGCCTGTGCAGCCACCTGGCCTTTTAATTCCTTAGCCCCGGGCAGACCAAGTCCTGTGCCATTGTCAGGGCCAGCCTCACCACCCTCCAGCAGCCCCTTCAAAAGTGCTTTTTAAAACCTCCACCAAAACTTCAAGGTTTTCACTTTTTCAGAGGTTGCCACAGAGTGCACAACCCAGTAACTTTGCAGTTAATTATTGTTCCCTTCACACAAGCACTCGGAAGTCCCAGGGAACAAGAAACCACAAATACTCCTTCTGGAGGAAATGAAATAATTACATATTTGCATAACAAAGTGATAGTAGCAAAATCTGTTCAGCATGTGAAGGCTAACCCCACACTTGTGCTATTTGCCTGGCTCTCAGCTGTTGCAGAGTTCACTTAGCACAGCAACCTCTGCTGCTGTGGCTCCCTCATCCAGCTCTTTTGCCTGTCATCTGAAGAATTCCCCACTGCAGCTCCACCTCGGCTGCCTCGCCCCAGCCCTCTGCACATCTGTTTGGCTGTCTCAGATGGGCTTCTGTGTGCTCTGCTATGGCAGGGCACCTGACACCGAGTCTTTGGGTCAGTGACACCAGCTCTGTCCCAGCGGTGTGTTCCCAATCCCACAAGGTCACCCCCACTCTTACCAGACCCCTAACCCATGGTTCAGGTGTGTTGTCCTGCATCCAGGGACCTTGTATCATCCTTGGGGTCAATCTGCTCTGCAGGACCACCGTACCCTGGTCCATATCACTGCCTTGCATCCCTGACACACACACATTCCAGGTACACCAGGTGCAAATGAGAATGCTGAGCAGCACATCATCCAGCAATGCTTGGAACCACGCTACTGAGCCAGCAATGCTTGGAACCATGCTCCATGGACCTCAATGCGCCGTGATGCCTCTCCCATTACTGGAAACAAGGAGGCACACGCTCCTTGGAATGTTACTGCTCGTGGCCCCAGAGATGTACACAGAAAACAGCCTTTGATGAGGCAGGCCAAGGTGGGAAGCCCAGAGCAAACCCCCTTGTGTACAGCCATTCCTGTATCCCCTGTGCTGGCTTTTCGAGACTCGCCATCTGGGCTGAGTGTTAGCTCAGGTGGCCAGCAGCAGCCTTCCCCCTGGAGGGGCCTTCCAGCAGAATTTTTTCTCTCGGGCCCCGGGATAACATATTTCTCTCACCACAGAGAACTTCTGCTGCAGGACCTGTAACAACTCTGCCTGGAGGCGAGTTGAAATGTAATACAGCCTGAGCGAACAACAGCCAAATAACAAGATCGACGTTCCCCTTCCGTGCAAAGCCGTGTTCTGTACACACAGCTCATCTGCGTGGCCACAGTTCGTTCAGCACCTGTGTTTGTGTTTTCTTTGCGGTGGGAACTGTGGCTTGGCCTGCACTGCTTGTCCCTGCCTGCCTCGCAGAGAGCTGCCCAAAGGTTTTAGTCATCTGTAATCTGATTTCTGTGTGTGGGGAAACAGAGTTAAGGGTACAGTTTCCCCCGCTGCCTCTTTCACAGATGGCCGAAAAGAGAACATCTAATGACCAAACATTTTGTACTAAATAATAACATCTCTGCTGTGAATGTGCTGGTGGCTCAGCAGAATGAAGCTCTTAGGCACCAATCTCCTGCCACTTTCCAGCTTCACTCTATGATCCAAAACAACCACCATAACAACAGACCCCAATGGTGTTGCAAGGCCAAAGATCCAGATGCCACATGAAAAGAACAAAACTATGATTTTGGTGGGGTGCTGAAGAAATAGAAAAGAACTGAAAACATATACAGGCTAATACAACCTGCAGACCTTAACTGATGCACACAGTTCAGATGTGCTAGAAAAAACCTACAACTCTCCCCACCAGTACAAAATCTAGATTTCCAGGGATCCATTTGCCCATCAATGCCCAAAATCAGTTCGTTATGGCAGCATGCAAACCCTGTACTTGCAGTAAATGTCACAATCTGTGACAATACCAGAATCTCCTTTCAGAAAAAAATGGAGATACTTCCATGCACCTTATGTTTACAGTGAGAAGCAGTTTTGGGCTAGACAGCTTGCATTTGTTTCTGCTAAAAAACCACAGGGCGTAAGAATCTACACAGGAAGCTTTCATGTGGTTATAACTCCTTGGAACGCTCCTCTCTTGATTACCATGTGTTTTGCATGTCCACTTCACTTGTGTCTGATCAGGGCTGAACAGTGACAAGATCTTGGGAATAACACCCAGTGACGTTTCAGGAAAATCAAGTGTAAGGCCGCTAAGTTTCTTTTTTATGCTCTGTCCTGTTTGTCTAAGAAAATCAACCTTTCCTTTAGAATGCAAGCCAGACCACAGAAGGGTTTGGGGACAGATTTCCACTTAGGGCAGAGGCCAGAGCTTCCTCCAGTTAGTATTGGCAAAGGATTAGAGAACGTCACTCGGGAGCTTCCATTTTGTCGTAATGCTCAGGGGTCCTTGACTTCGGATGTCAGAAATGACACAACACGAGGAGGGCAGCTCACATGCAAGGTGAGCAGGGAAGCAGATGGGTTTCCTGAACAGTCAGCAATCCTGTGAATTACTCCTGACTACCATTCCTTCATTGCAAATACCACAGTTCACATTCTGTCTCCAATGACGTTCACTGCCCAAGTCAGCAATGATCAGTCAGATTTAAGGCTTTCAGGTGCTATGCTGGAGAAGTATCACAGTCTGCTTTTATCAAGTGTGGTGTCCTTCTGAGACTGTGCAGAAGTAAACTGAGCATGACAGCCACTACACTAACTGGTGATGAGGAAGCATCTTTGACACGACCAGTGCAGCCAGAAAAGAACATCCTATAAGACACAGATGATTTTTAGAAAAATACTTCCTTTTCACTAATAAGATCTAAGGATAAGCAGTGAAATGATTAATCACAAGACATTTCCATACAAAGTAAAATTAACTGGTGTCATGTGGGAGAAAAGATCACTCATCCAAAATAAGGGAAAACACAGCAATATTTGAGCAAGAACTTCCTACTGAAATACTGTTTTGTATGCGATCAAATTACTTGCAGACCTCAGCTGCAGAGAGGAGATGAGTAGATTCAGCTCGGGGTACTGAGGAATTTTTCAACCAAATGTTTATTCTAAGACCCTGATTGCTCAGACCTCACCAAGGATGTGGGAAATGCAGTTGCATATGCCTTCTTCACTGGATCTTTAATTACTGACACAGCTTAGACAGCAGAGCTTGGAAAATGCAGCCACAAAAGCCAGTAATCGCAGACCCACCCTGAGCTCATCAGGGGCTGTTCTCTGCCTCTTCCTGCTCCTCCCTCTCCTTAGAATTTTAAAGATGCCAGGTCTTTTCCAAATAACAGTTTTGGAAGCTTTAGGGGAAGTTTTCACAAAGACTTAAACCAGATTTCCCTCCCCCTCCTTCCCCCCTATCAGTTCTGCTTCCTGCAAGTTAATCACCAAGAAACAGCCTCTGGCCTCCTGGGTGCAGGCATGGGCACGGGCTCTCTCCCTGCCAAGCATTAGGCACCAATTCTGCTTCTGGCAAGAGGTGGCTCTCCAGAGAAACCCTCACCTTCTCTGCCACAACATCACCTGTACCTGCAGCAGCTGGCACCACAAGTAACAGCAGCACTGACTGGCACTGTGCAAGAGGAGTTTGCCATCAGTTTTCCTAGGATACAGCTGGCAGCTGAAGAAAGTACTTGTTTTGCCATTCAACCATCGACTAAAAAATCTGGACATCCCACCTTCGGCCGCAGCTATCTCCTGGTGGAACTCAGAGGGAAAGTGGTTCCTCAGACACCTGTGTGTGGCAGCAATCACAGGAGCAGCCCTGGGAGCAGCACACAGGCCTCTGGCTGATGCCCAGACAGCAAACCCCAGCACGGACTGTCCCGATTGTACTCACAGAACTATGGGATGCTGCAGCCTCATTAAAAATACCGCTTTGGTGCCCGTGATTTACAGGCAGTGCCCAGCCCAGCCGCCACCACCACGCAAGCCAGAGCCATGTGTGTGGAGCTGGAGCAGATGGGCCCGAGTGTGCGGCACTGGCCGGTCACTGCCCTCAGTGGGCAACATGCTGTGCTGGGCTCCACAGTGCCACGCTGGGCTCCATGCTGCCACAGCCCTTCCAGCTCCACACCCCACACACTCAGTCAGCTAACATAAATTTTAAATATACAGCACAAGTAATCCCAGGATGTAACCCCGTGGCCCGTAGAGCTCCTTTGGAATGAGCGAACACATGAGGAAGTACTGCAAACACATTGCCTTCGTTTTCAGGAAATCAGCAAGAGGAGAAGGAGCTACCATCTTTAGATCCCACTGCCTTCTGCATTTGTCTGCGCATCATGATGCTGTCTTCACATGTAAAGAACAGTGAATCATTCCTGATTCCCAAACTGCACACAGAATCTTCAACCCAAATCACATTCCAGACAAGCACTTGGCCAGTTTCTGAGATATTTTTTCCTTCCATTCTGTTCTCTCCAGAGACAATACAAGGAGGGCAGGATGGCATTTTCCCTAAGTCACAACTCTTTTTCCCCTAAGACTGTAGTCATTTGTAGTTTCCATTTCCCCATGCAAATATATGTGGTTAGTTTCCCCAAAGCTGTAAAAAGCCCATCCTTCCTCAGAAGAGATTTGATCTTTCTTATGAGATTGAAGTTGAAATTGTAAAAAAGAGAGAAATTAAAAGTGAAGAGTTGTATTTGCTGTATTTAAAGACAAGCCAGACGTGGAACCATACATCTCCAAATTAAATATTTACAGAGTTGGCAGCAATGGATTTTACTTCTCACACACACAAACGTCAAGTCCGAATGTACTCTCTACTTCCTACCCTATGCATCTATCTATCTAACATCTCTCTAGCTCCCTGTTGCTTTGCATTCCTAGGGATTATCCCCTGGACTCCTGCATGGCAACTCCTAACAGCACAGTGGCCTGGTTTCACCTCCAAAAGATGTGAAGACTATGACAAAAATCCTGGATGCCAAATGAGAGACAACAACATGCGTGATCATGAGACTAAGGGATCCATAGGTACTGACAGAGCCATAAATATTTAAAGGAACTATAGTGTAGGTACTGAAAGATCTTCAAAAATCAGGGTACACTACCCATGAGCGCAGACACAGGGACTACCATTATGTAAGGAAAAGACAGAGTCACAGATAAATATTGAGAAGATACTTTTCCCCATACGGCTCCAGCCACAGGCCAGGAACAACAGCAGCCTTCCCTGGCTTCGTTCTCATGAGGCTCCCCAGTTTCACTGCTTCACCACCCATTTCCCCAAACTCTCAACAGCGACTGGGATGGGCTATCAGTATGTTGGTCAGCCAACCCAGAACTCGGGTGCAACCAAAGGGCCAAGTGGTTTGATAAACATTCAGTACGATGCCAAACAAGGTAAAAAACACATCTGCTTTTTATGAACTATAAAACAAAGCGCTGCCCTTCTCACACTGTTGTAGCTCTTGTCTAAGAGACCCTGTGCAATTTATCAGTCACAGTAAAGTCCATAAAAAAACCGTGATCTTGAAGACAGGCATTTTTTTCTCATCCCTGAATTCTTCTACACTGCAATATTATGAGCAATATGGTAATCCCTGCAAATTAGGGGCTGGAGTCTGGGTAATCCTCTCCAGGACTGGAGAGTTCACAGTTTGGAAACTCAGGATTGTCTTGGTTTGAAAGACAGGTGTCTACCAGGGGAAGCTGGAGCTTCCCTTGGAATGGAGAATGTAAACTCCCTCCCTCCAAATTATTATAATTTTGAAATTAAGGGGCTTTCGGGCAAAGATATGGGAATGGGAGTATCAGTTCTTTCCTAGGAATATTACAAAATACAAAGGTAGTAGTACAAGAAAAACAAAGAAACAAGCAAACAACAACAACAACAAAATAGTCCTAGAAACACTGACAGAGTCAGAATACAAACTGACACCCTGTTGGTCAGGGTGTTGGAAGCAGTCCAAAATAAGTCCTCCTGGAGTGACGGATGTGGCTCTGTTGGAGTAGAGATGATCCTGTAGAAGGGTCCAGTGTTGAGATGGAGTGCAGTGGAAAAACCAGCTGTCCTGGTATTCTGATTTCCAGGTTTTATCCAGGAAGGAATGCTTGGCTCCTCCCAATGAGCGGAGCATCTCACAGTGGGATGATTTAATTTTATCAGTCATGGGTGAGCCTTAATGGCCCATTCACAGATGATATCCCCCTGGAGGGAGGGTGGGTGGTGGGAGACATAAGGGAACACTGTCCCTGGAACACCTGGTTTTAACAGCTAGCTCATTAACAGAGGGCACCCACCCTCTCCCCCCGGAGTTGTGAGGAATGGGTTATACAAGAGAGAAAGAAAAACATCTCCCCAACCGGTTTCAACAGATGAAAATAGAATACACATTTTTGGTTACATATTGCAACCCAAGACAGGATGTTTTGACCTTTTCTGGAGGTGGAGTTTGGACTTAAGTCATAGTCTATATCCATAGCATCTGATGAGCACCACTGAACCAAGGACTCGCAGACATTCACCATTACTGACTTCCCTTGAAGCAGCCAGGACAGCTGGACAGCGGGACATCAAGCTGGTGTGATGGATGGGACCCACGGACATAGCCAAGAGTGAGGTACCACAGGGGGTTCCCTTCCAGAGCCAACTGCAGCAAACACACCACCAGAGCCACTGGAAGAAGGGCCAGCTGTGGATCTTCAGCATAAGCACAAACTCCTGTTACATTTGCAAAGAGACCTCTGCTGATTACAAAAGAGAAAACTCCATAACCAACAGTTTTTTCTCATCTAAACCCCCCCAGATCCTGTGCCCTGGAAGCTGGCAGATCACAGTGACAGCTGTCACCAGGCATGCGCTGTCCGTAGCACGTGACCTGCTCCGACTTCTGCCTGCTGTCACCAACTAACTGACAGGCACCCACTGAGCATCCCACTCCTTCCAGAGGCTTCGGGCTGGACTCCGGGGTTATCACCCCTCTCCCCTGCATGGAGTCACTGCTGCCTTTGTGCTTCATGGGCACAGCTGGAGCACAGCTGGAGTTCGGTTCGGCTGCCACTGCCCACGCCTCCTTCCCTCTCCTGAATGTGTGGGGCCTCTGGCCTGGATGTGTGGGGCTACAGCAAATTTCCTCTGTCAACTGCTTTTAAATCCGCAGGGTAGAGGAGGGAAGGGAGAAGTTGCCTTCTGCCCTGTGCTTGGGAATGGGTTGCTGGCCATGACTTGGCCGACAGGTCCTTACAGATTACCAGACTGTATGTCCGAATATACCCAAGAATAAATACAACGGGAGGGAATTCCAGTCTCAGTCACTGACTGCCTGCCAAGTGCTCGCCCACTTGCAGCGCACAGACCACAGCAGCAGTGTGAGAGGAGAAGGGCAGAAGCAGATGGGATGGTTCTTGTGGTAACAATGCCCAACGTGCTGCTCCCAAGTGCCCATGGGTCCCAATGCACTCCTATCCCAGACGAGGTGCAGCCCTGCCCGCCAGACTGCCCTGCTCAGCCTGATGTGTGCTGTGCCTAAAGTAAATTAGTTTCACTGCTGATGAGATAAAGGAGGGAATTCACATAATTAGTCCAGGGGAAAATCTAGGAGCCAGGTGCTGCAGTAGAATGGCTCCTTACCTGGCTCTGGTTTAGAAAACAACATGCACATCTAAAAATAAATGAAAACGCTGCAGTCACAAGCTAAGCATGAGGACACAACCCTTCCCAGCTCACAGTTTCACAAATAGCATACCTTGCACACTGCCATGGAAAACCAATAAACCAGGCAGTTCACACAAAACCAAAAGAGTACGATTCCACTGCAAGACATTCCCTCCATCCTCCTTCATGAAGAGAGACATCCCAAGTTCGGTCAATCAGACAAGGGAACCCAAACATTGCCTTTTGCTGTGCTGCTTCATTCAGAGAACTTTTTTTTTGGTATGGTTCAATAAAGTGAACATTCTTCATTTTCTTTGAACAAATTGCACTACACTTGTTTCTCATCAGATTACATAAATTAGCTGAGAGGGAATGGATTCAATTACAGTCCAGATTCCAGACCTCTTAAGAACTGACTGCCTAACACATTCCTTTCATTTAATAAACTGGAACCAAATGAGGATTATCTCATATAAATAATACTCCCTCGATAGGGAGATGCCGTAAAATGGCAAAAATACTCAGAGGAACCACGCAGATCAAATACAAGAGCCTCTGTGATATTACCCTCTGGATCTGAAGCATGAACATCACATAAACTTCATTGTTCAGTATTTCTACTTTGTATTGTGAAGAAGAATTTGATTCAAAGACTTCTACTTAAGATCAAGTTTCATATCTTCTGACAGCCTCAGACAGCCAAGGAAAAAATGTGTTTCAGCAAAGTATGCCTCTCCACATTGAAAAGATAATTTGATATCTCTGCACACCATACAAACATCTCCTGAAAAATCCAAGATTTACGGTCTCCCAAGTGACTCAGAGTAAGCATAACCAAGACTAAGGGCTTCACGGCGCTCAGAGCGAGGCAGTTTCCCAGACAGTCATTCTTTGGGGAGGCAGCATTGTGGAACAACTGAACCTGCTACAGCAGCTCTTAGGAACAACCCATCGCCCAGCCTTTCACCCTGAGAAGCAGACAAGCCATCTCTAGTCCGGTTTTTTTATATATGCCTAAATGCATAAGAAGCCAGGGAAGAAAATCGCAAGGAAAAGACTTTAATTCAGAGCTCAATAAAGGACTCAAAGCTGAAGGTACAAAGTTACACAAGCAGTCAATTATCCCATTAGCAAACAGTGTTCTGGACACGTTTTGAAGGAGCTGGTTAGAACACAGAGGCAAAGAACAACACTGTACAATTACATGTAAGCAAATGCTTTTTAGATTACTAAAGAATGGCTGAAGACAGTTTTGATGTCAGCCCATGCAATTACAACTTGTCTAATCCTCCAGCTGTATTTAACCTGGCATGCAACTACAAGTCCCAAATTCAGCAGGTAAGCTTCGCATCTAAGACTCGAGCCAAGAAACAGGATGTTTTTACCTACTCAGTAAAAAGGTTTCCAGGGGACATGGTAAATTCTCTGCCAACATGAATCTTTACATCGGTACAGTACTAGCCAAGCTTTTCTTCCTGCATTTCTTCATACCTGTCCCTCCATCAGTCCAAAAGCTTTCTCAGTATTATAGGAACCTCAGTAACTACTGTGCGCACATAGACACATAAATAAAGCAAACAAGCTGTCCTGGCACTTAGTCTGAACGTCCTTTATGTTCAGTGTGAAGGTTCAAATGTATTTTTGCATTTGCTACATTCCACCTATAAAATCCCAGATACAGGAGATGCTCTACCCCCACCTTCGTCCTTTTTTTTTTTTTTTTTGGGAAAGAAGTCAAATGAAACATCACCTGAAGCTACATTTTTCCTCTAGAAGGGATGAACGTGCTGACCTGTCCATTGAGTTTGCAGTGTGCCCTAGTTTATACCCAGGGAATGGTAAAAGTGGTTGAGGCATACATGAAATGAGACTTCCACTCAGAGCAACCAGGACTATGCATACCTACTGAATTCAAAGGGGACATTTCCCCTTTGATGGATGTGACAACAAGAATTTTAAAAGGCTTCTTTATGAGTAACTAATGAAATCCTAGTATGTAGACTAAAGGACTACTTATGCAAAGCAGACACGATGTTATGTTCATGCCTGTTCTTATTTAAATCATAAACAGCAACTGTCTGTTCATCCCTGAGATTTAAAAGCACAAAATCCAGATTTTTGCTTCTCACCTCAATTATGTTGAGAGATTTCTGTGTCTCTCTCTGCTGACTGACCCCCGAACAAACCACCCAGACCCCTCACCAGTCACTCTGGCCCCTCCAAGCCTCCGTCCTGCTTTCAGGCTCCGTAACACACACAAGGGTTTGACAGAAGAGGCTTGGCAGCAATTTGATTTACAGAAACCGCTCTCAGAAAATGAAGAAAGCACATTAACCCCTCCAATACCGTCCACCGGGTCACCAGGAGCCTGACTCTGCATGACGCTGCACATAGCTGCTGATGGTTCTTACTTTCTAACCCACGGGAAGAGGAGACTCCCATAAGGATGCACTTGGGAAGGCTTTTCCCACAGGTCCCAGGCTGTATCTGCCATGTACACAGTACTCAAAGAGTCTTACGCCCTTGGACATCTATTTTTAAGCAAGGGTAATTTGTTTGGCCATCTGCAATGCTACTGTCCATGCAATGACCACCCCACAAAGGTAGGAAGACTGCAAACACTGTTTTACTTGGAATGCCCCTCTGCAGCCAGAGTTAAACTGACTCACCCTAATATTCCCAACAGACTTTTTTCAGAGAGGTGTTGGGCTGGGAGCTGGTTACTGCACACCTCTGCTCCGTGTCCTGACCACAGAACACAGCAGGCTTCCCCAGCCCTTTCTCTTGCAAGACAACCCCTGTACTGTTTCAGTTCTAACAGCTAATGAGTTTCAGAGCAAAAATCTGATAAATTTAGATATAAGAAAACAAACAGCAGAGCACAATCTGTGCCCAGAAGCAATGCTGATTAGGGCAGGGCAGCTGAACAGAGATAGGTTGGCAGAAGGCAATTCTTTATCTCACACTATCCCACTCCAAAAGCAAAACGAACCAGTAGACAGAAGGGTTGTTGCATCCAGGAATCCACAGAGAAAACCCTAAGGGCGGAAAGCAGAGGTCACTGTGCAGGTGAGGTATAAGAGTATCTGTTCGCTGCACACGTGTTTGTTTTTACTCAACTGAAATCAAGTGATACTTCTTTTTTGCACATGGGAAAATGGAAACAATACCACATGGAACTCTTTCAAAAACATTTTTTATTTTAACAGCAGCAGATTTCTAGAGTGTAATGGTTTATCTGGCAAGCCTTTGTTATACTTGAGACACGTTTCCTTTTCCAGTTTCACATTTAATTCCATCAAAACATGCGTTACTCATTTTACAATTTTGTACCCTCGATGCTGTTGAAGAGGAGAGCCAGAAGAATCTCCTGCAGTACTTCTGACCATCTTGAAATACAAGTCTCCTCCCTATCCTCAGCACCCCCCTGTTTGGAACAACTGAGTTATGCCTCTGCAGAGCTAGGTATGAGCCCATAGGAAAAACAAGACTCTCCCCAGCACAGAACAAGGGCACTGCACACTGGGGCCACAGGCAGCCACAACAGCAGCTGTACCCCAGGCACCTGAGAGGGAGTCAGAGCTTTAAACCAACGCCATGACTCGTGCAGCACAATCCAAGCCCTGAGCAAAGTGTCAATGCTACAGTGCCACCTGCAATGGCCAGCACAAAGCTAACTCGCAAGGACCTTCTGCTTCCAAACCAACCTTCTCAAAACTGTTCAGACATTGTGAGCTATAAATCATCCCAAAGCTCAGGCAAGCGTGCAGACTACCATAGCATCAGCCCCTACGAGAGCAAGCAGAATATCAGAAGTGCCACACGTTACAGATGTATTTCAGAGGTCTGCTCCTCAAAACTACAGGTCGGTGATGCTTCTCATCTGTCAACATCACTTCTTTCCTCACCTGTGATTCATTTCTAATCACCCAGAAACACTCACTTATTCAACTAGGAATCCATTGAATTTTCTTTAGTTCTTTCAAATTTTAATTGTCACATCTTTTTGCCCTGACAAGATTCACACAAATCTGCCCTTTTTCCTCCCAAAATGATAAAGCTGTTGACAGAAAAGTACCTGAGAGAATAAAAATACCAGGAAATTCATGAGGAGGGAAATCATGTCTCAAAAGTCTCCTCTTTATTCTTCTGGTTCGTCTCTCACATAACAAATTCTACTAAGTGCAAAGATCATGCTTCATGTCCACCCCTGAGTTTTTAGGAATTTATATGGCAAAAGGTGAAAAAGCTTTTGTTTGTGATGGGGTTGGAAAGGCATGTGTACATAGAGCTTTTACGCCTAATGACTGAACCTATTTACCACTGGAATAAAGTGATGTATACTTAACTGTAATTTTCAGCAAAGCAGAGTAAAAAAGTAACCTTGAGTTGGAAGGGAGCTATGACAATGACCACGCAACACAAAGTTTCCTTTCCCTGTTCCCTGCTCAGATGCTGGAGGCATGCAGAAGTGAGGTTTCACCAAGGACTGCAGAGTTCTTGGAATTTGAATGGAGTCAATACCATATATTTTCCTTTAATTGTTTATGGTAAGTTCCTATAAATACAAATCTCTCCATGGGGAAGAGGCTGAGGCAGCAGACAAAGTTCAAGACTGGCAAACTGTCATTTGGAAGAGAACTAAATCCTATGTTTCCCTGTCTATCTTTCTCACTTCCAACTCCAGTGACATGGTTTTACGGTAGAAAACACTCTGGTGGCTCCTAATGTCACAA
>WAAE01023367.1:0-18240 GCA_013400495.1 Nicator chloris
ATAAGTAGAAATATGGATGAGATTACAATTTTCAACATCAAACTCAGGACTTAAATGGGCAGGCATAGAGCAGGGTAAGATGCTGGGTTCTATCCACACCTGCTGTTATGTTATATCCCACTAGTTCACTTTCATTTTAGAAAGCAAGCATTCTAGAACTTACAGCTGCAAAGACAGCTCAGAAAGTAAAGTTCAGTTTAATTAGTAAAGCCTGCTTAAGTCTACAGAGAACACGATACTAAAAAGAAAAATAACCCTAAAGATACAAATTCAAATGACTACTGATGTCATTTTAACATTTCACTGTGCACCACTATGAGCACAGAATCATCTCCAGAAAGACAGAAGTAGCATGCAGCAGCAGGAGGAAGGAAACTTCAAATTTCTGCTACAAATGTCTAGGGATAAAAAGACTGCAAGAGAGATGCCACTATCTGCTCAGCTATCACTAACACCAGATTCTTCCTTTCCACCTCCTCCCTTGATTAATTCCAGCTTCTTGTTCAGCCCCTTTTTTGATTTGCAGGAACCCTGTAAAGGCTTATCAGCCACCTTCCCACAGCATCAAAGCACTGTTGCCTAGGCTTGTTTATAATATTTAATAGTTTATAATACCCAACCATTATTTCAAGTCTTTCCATGGGAAATGAAAACTTAAGAGATTAAACTGCTATTAAGTTACATTGGCAAAACACACCTTAACAGCACTGATATTAAGAACTGCATCTTGACCTCCTCCTGCTCCCAAATCCCACTGTGCTATCAGTTCACTGCACTACTGGTGGTAACAAATGGTTTCCTACTTTAGGTCAGAAAGAGACATTCTTAAATGAATGTTCTCTTTCTCTTAGGGAAGGACAACTGAAGGAATGGTTTCTAGATCTTATTTCAGAGCTCAGAGGGGTGTGATGAACAGTGGAGAGCCTAGCTGGAGCCCTCCAACTAGCAGTGTTCCCCATGGAGCCACCTGAATACAAGGAAAGAACTTCTTTCCTGTGAGGGTGACAGAGCCCTGTAACACGCTGCCCAGAGAGGCTGTGGAGCCTTTTTCTCTGCAGATATTCCAAACATGCCTGGACACAATCCTGTGCAAATTGCTCTGGGTGAAGCTGCTCTAGCAGGGGTTTGATGATCTCCAGAGAGCCCTTCCACCCCAACCAGCCTGTGATTCTGTGAACTTCTTCAGTGAAGGGTTGCAAGATTCACCTTTCCCTAGAAATTCCTCAAGCTCTGCCATATGGGTCAGAAATGGTCTGACCTAGAAAGAGGGAAATTTCCCAAACAATGCCTAGAGCATCATCATCAGACCTTCAGTACTATCAGGTGCAATTGCCTTCTTGCTTATGCCACAATACAATCTGATATGAAGTGCAGCTCAAAGGACACCCAGCTACAGGTTCTCATTGAGCCTTTCAGCTCCTTCCTAACACTGGGAGGGTAAGCCAGGAAGCATTCACCTATCTTCTCAGAAAGACAACAGTAGTGCTGACTTAGGGCAAGAAAAACCCTGACAAAACATAAGGGTAAGAGCTCTACTCTTTGCACTGATCAAGTTCTTATAAAGAACTTGGTCTAAAGCCTCCTGAAAGAAAGTAGTTCAGTTTAGCACTAATTTACAGACGAAGAACAATTAAACTTAAGTCTGTACAACTTCATTTTCATATCCAAAACACGCACTCTTGGACATGGCAGTCCTGCCCCTATTAGAGGTCACACCAGCTGTCATTCACAGGCCAGCTCTACACCAAGGAACCCGTGCAGGAAGACAATACTTATTCCCCAGTTTTAATACCAAGTTCTTGCTGATACTTGGCCTTAAGGTCTTCTTTTTCCTTCAGACACCGTTCTTTGATCTTCTCCCACTCCAGCTGGTGGCGGCTTTGCAGAATCGCTACCTCCTGAGCACGTTTGTCATTGAGCATCTCCCGCAGCTCCATGAGGGCAGTCTCCTTCTCCTTCCTCAAGTTGCACTGTGTAAGCTCCAGCTGAGAGGTGTGTGTATTGTTTAAGGTCAGGCGTAAAGCTTCCAGTTCAAGGCTGTGCAGTGTCTGCAGTGGAGTAAAAAAGGGTTTTTCCCTTCCCTCTAATGAAACGTGCTCGCTTTTTCATGACCAGTTTCAGTTTTGACTGTTGAACACATCTAAGTTTTGGCTTTCTGTACTTGGAGAGTGTTTCTTTGTGGCAAGAACCCTTAAAGGAACCCTTAAAATAAGCTGCTATAAGGAGATTTGAATGTTTTCAGTGCAATGTAAAAAGCTTTCCTCACCTGCCTCTTCATTGCCTACAAAATACCCTCTGTCCACTTCCTCACATCAAAGCAGAACACAAGCCCTTTACTGTCTATTGAAAGAATTCCTTATGTTTTGGCTGTTGGTTAAAATTTGATAACAAAGCAAAGTTCTGAGTGATACTGGAGAAGTAGAAATATAATTCACCACTTCTCAATTCCTAGGTAAACTAACCAGTGTACCAAGAGGTTGTAATTATATCTAATACTACACATATTCTTTCCATTTCCACTTCGCATTTACTGGAAGTGTTCAAAAACTCGGGGAATACATAGAAGTAAAAGTCAGGTTTTCAGAGTTCAGCTTAGCTAGAAAGCATTCCTATTTATTAATAGTGGGATAATTAAAAAGTGGGAGGGGTTTATATTCTTTATAAAATTTACTTGTTAAACTTGCCAAGACAAAAAATTACAAAGCTTACCAAAAAATTACAACGTTTTTTCTCTCTTGACATCAATTTAAACATCCAGTTTTCCTCAGAATTAACGTTAAAATATAATTGCAGTGAGGATTCTGGAGAGAACCTCTAAAAAATATCTACTACCACCCACCAAGAGAACACTGCTTTTCCTTTGGTTGCAGCACTGTGTGAAAGAGCACACGTAATATCCACAAAAATTAAGGAGAAGGCTCCTTGATTTCTGTATATGCTGGAGATCATCAACAGTCAGCTAAGAACTGTATTAATCACTGTGTTTCCTGTTTTTACCTGGGATTGGAGCTGAGCTTGCTCATGCTCTGCTCTGTGTGTGGCTTCCAGTTGCTGCTGGAGTTCATCTAAAAGGTGCCTCTGTTCCTCCTTTAGCTCAGCACGGAGCTTCTCCATTTCCTCTGCGTGTTTCGCAGCCAGCTCAGAGATTTCCCGGTTGTGCTCTCGTTCGTGAACCTGCAGAGAACACTCAGATGAAAAGCTTTCTTCAAAATATGCTTGTTTAGCCCTAATTATGGAACAAGAATTCTCCCCTCCTCCTGACCCCAAATCAAAAACACCATGGAAAAAACCAATAAATAGAATTTTGCATGTCTAAAATGTTTACACTGCTTACGTGACAATGCAAAATGGCTTTATTTTTCCAAAATAATCCCAATTACAGCAGGTACCTTTTTTATTATAGCAATCTCTTCCTTTCTTTTTTCTTCCAACTTCTGTTGTTCTTCCACTTTGTCTTTTATTTCAGCATTTAACTCTTTAATCTGAAAGCAGGCATACAAATATTTGCAATGGCTATCTTAAGCACCCCAAAATCCCATGACTCCTGCAGACATCAGGGTTTCCTACCTGTCTCTCGTGTGCCAAACTCACTTCAGTTAATTCAGCAAGATGCTGAGCCTCCATCCTATCCATTTCCTCTTTGTAATGCTTCTCCATCTTGGACTGAGTCTCCTGGGCAGCCTGACAGGACTTCTGCAAGCAAGCCTCAAGCTCCAGATGAGCCTTTTTCAACTGGGCAATTTCTTCAGTCAAGTGGCTTTTTTCCTCACTGTATTCACTAGTCTTTTCCTTTATTTCAGCAGTAAGTTTACTAATTTCTTGGTTGCTGAGGTTTAACCTGTCCTCATAGCTCAGTCTTTCACACTCCTGTCTTTCTTTGATATTTTCCATTTCAGCATTAAGCTCATGGATGTTTTTCTCAAGGGCCTCAATGATGCTAGCATTCTCTGCTAGTGCTTTTTCTGCTTTCACTACATCCTGCTCCACATTGGATAATCTCTCTTGTAAGGCTATTTTTTCCTTCAACAAAAGTGCTAAATTTTCTTCTTTATTACTGATTTCAGCTTTGAGCAACTCCTGTTCTTTTAGCAGTGTCTCTTCAGATACGGTTTTCTGACTGAACAGCTCTGCTATTCTCTGGTTTTTAGCCTTCTCAGCATTAAGCTGGCTTTGCATCCAATCCCTTTGACTTTGCAAAGCCATCAACTGATGGCCAAGAAGAGCCTGCACTTCACTTGTCACGGGGTCAGAAGCTGTTTTCTGCTCCTGAACAGCTCTCACCAACTGCTCCTGAGCTCGCAGCTGCATCATCAATATGTCTCTTTCCTCCTGGAGGTCTTTCAGCATTTCTAGCCAGGTAGAGGGGTTTGACACTTGTGTTTGAGATTGCTGGCCTCCACCCTCACCCTGCTGCTTTACTAGAAGCATCAGTTTATGTTCAAGTTCCTTCTCTTTCTCCATTTTCTGAAGTTCTTTTTCACAACGGATCCGTGCTTCATGTTCTTCCTCCAGTTCCACATGCATATGAGAGAGCTCAGGCATGGCTTTTTCCCAATTTTGAACAGCTTCTTGGGTGTCCTGATAAGGCATCTCCACAGCTGACTCCTGATGGAGCTGTTCAGCTGGCTTCAGATGTCTCTCTGCTAAACACATCATCTCATCATCCTCTACGTCACTGTGGTCTCCAATTCTGTTTTGCTGCAGGGAGCCATCTGACACGTATGAAACAAAGGCCTCTGCTCTCACCTCTGCCTCTTCAAAAACATTTTGAGCCAGGCCACTAAGACATGTCCCCTCAGCAAGGCTAGAGTTTAATGGAGAAGATATAAAATCTCTGCTGGGTTCTAGGAGCACACTGTTGTCTAACTCATATGTACTGCATCTGCCCTCTTCAATGGCAGGGCCCTCTGAAGAGCTGGACACACAGGAGTCTTCTGGAGTTTCTGTGGAAATGAGGTATTTAGCCAGTATACCTTCATCACCACTGAAAAGCACTAGTTCTGACAAGGGTTCTTCGGACAGGTTCTCCCCTTCACTACTTCCACTATCCTTTGAGATCTCTAAATTCTTTGTTTCTTCCAACTGATCCCTTGAGGAGTCATGCTGGAACTCCTGTTCCCCGTGCACTGGCTCATCTCTACCTTCTGACTGGTGTGCCCTGTCCCACATCTCCTCAAAACCCACTCCCTGCAACTGAGATGTCCCTGATAAAATCTGCTTTTCCCCCAGTTCCAGTAAGTTTTCGTTAGAGACAATCTCTCCCTCATGCTTTTGTCTTACATCTGTACTTCTTTCAGCCTCGTAAAGTTGCTTTTCATTTAATTGCTGGATGCAGGAATTCAGTTTCTGAATCTCTTCATTCAAGGACTGTTTTTTATATCGCTGGGCTTCCTTCACTTGCTCTTCTGCATAAGAAAGTTGATACTTAAGGCCATCAATTAAATCTCTGTATTTAGTTTCTATTTCAGATTTTTCCCTCTGAAAGTCTTCCCGTTGGTTTTCAAGTTTCTTCCTCAAATTTTCTTTACTAATTTCAGATTCTTGAAGCCTTATATTTAAATCAATTATTATGCCATTCAAATTCTGAACGTGTTCTTCAGAATTCAAAGCACAGAGTTCTTTTTTTAACTGTTCAAGTTCATTTTTATATTTTAAAATAATTTCTTCTTCATAGACCTGCTTGGCTTCTGCAATCTCTCTTTTGTGACACTTCTCCAGCTCATTCCTCAAATTATCCAACTGTCTGCAAATATCCCTCTCGTAAGTGATTTTCAGTTCTTCAATACGTTGCTGTTCTTTCACTTTGGATAAAGCAATTTCTTTTTTTAATTCTGTTATTTCTGAGTCCCGGAGAGCAAGTGTGTGCTGCAGTATAGACAAGCCAGATCTTTCTGATGTCAGTAGATCTTGAAGACTTTTAATAAATTGTTCTTTTTCATCTATGCTTTTCTGCAGCTCTTGCATTGTATCTTTCATATCCTCTTCCATTTGGGCAAGCAGATTTTCTTTATCTTTGGTATTCTTAAAAAGAAAACATTACATATAAAATATTTCATGATTTCATTTCCTTAAGCCTCATGTTTTTAATCTGCATTCAGAAATAATCATGTTTAAGGTTTCTATTTATGGCACTACTAGTTACATTCTTAAAGGAAACCAGACCTTAAGCTGTTTCATTAATGTATGTTAGTCATCACAATCCCTATAAATTTATTTCTATATAAAAAGACTTTTTTCATGAATATGTCACTACAGCAAATTCAAGTTATCACCACATTTGAAATCAATTCATTATTAAAAAAAAAAAAGTATATTTTTACCTGTTGGGAAGACTCCAGCTGGACTTCCAGGTCACGTGCCTTCTCACGCAGTATCTCCAAGGTTGCATTTTGCTGTCTGAGACAATCTTGAAACAGGGACATTTGCTGCTGGGCTTCTAATCCTTCATTCTTCCTGACACTTTTACTCCTCAGTATCTCAGTAATCTGGACACATAAAAGGCACTCACAGTCAAGAAAAAGTTTATATCCAAACAACTCATACACAAGACTCACTGTAAGCAAGTGAATTTACAGATTTACCCTAAATCTTTCATACTCAAGGAATAAAAATCATCCTAAAAAGGCAGGCAACACTTGTTATGTTTTAGATACTATTACTTACTGAAAAGATGCAAATGTTAGATAATTCATCCCTATGGTGAATTTTCTAACATGATGAATCTATAAATCTAGCATAATGAACCATACTGAACTCCTCCAACATGAAGCAGACCTTCCAAAGGACTGGACATGCCACTAAGAGGACAATGAACAAAACCAGTCTTCTCTGCAAAGGATTTACAGCTCATTACTAAAGGTTGTTTTTTTCCTCTCCACATTCCTTCAAATGAAAGGAAAACATTTCCCCCATAGGGGTAACATAAAATATGTTTTATTTAACATATTTTTCTCAATACATAGCTAAAACCAAGGAAGACTATGTAAGACAGTATTAGTGCTTTCATCTGTTATCAAAGTTGACATCCTTCCACAATGTGCATCGTCTCACTAGGCTTATTTAGAATATGCCTGAAATGCTATTTAGAGGCTTGATCCTTGTCTCTCAATGGCTGATGGTGCAAATCCCAAACACCTGTTGAGTAGCCTTCACTTTTACCACATTTTGCTGTTGCAACCAGAATTGTAGATAGAAAGCAGTATTTTTTGTTATTTTACAAAATTTCATTTAGCAGACAGTTTATTTTTCAGGGAATAAGCAACTCCATTCAGATAATTCCTGGACAAAAAAGTCTCAGGTTTTATTTTTAAATTTTAAACCCCTTTTCCCTTCCTATACAGACCTTTAAGATATGTAAACCCATGTAGGGGAATTCTTAACCTGCAAACCTGGAACAGTCACTGTATAGAAACATTTCTCTTTGATGTATGCTAAAAGGCTCCAAGGACAACAAATACACAGGTTCAGAGAGAATTAGCCACTAGAACACTGAGCATCACCAAGAAAGAATAAAGCACTTTTAAAAATACATTTTAAAGCAGAGAAGATCTGCAGTATATCTCATTATCCAGGGATTAGATCCATGATCAACCTGTTGCATTGAAGCAGGTTCCCATGTGTCACAGAGGCTGCTTGAATGTTATTTTAGATTTCTTTCTTTGAACCAAGTCACATTACCTCAGCACAGTAAGTTTCTGTCTAACAGCTGAGATGTTCCAGCTGCCCAAGCAGAAACTCATAGATTTCTCTGGTAAAGGACAAATGATCACATGCAAACTCAAATTATACAGCAACAGTTGTGTACAGGTCACAAACCACTTGTGGCAGAACATTTCCCTACCACAGAAGGGCTTCTCTGTTCTGTCAGCTGGTGTAATAGCTCAGGGCATCTTCCCCCTCACAAGAATTTGCTAATTGATGAAATATCTCAGGCTGGACATCTGTCTGGTAGTGAGATATTTCTGGCACCACGGAGGTGGCATTCCCAGCTGACAATAAACATCTTGCCTTGGGAGAGAGACTGAAGGAAGATAAGCTTGAATTTCTGACTGACAGACACTTAACTTTACAAACTATAAAAGCTACACCAAATTTTCCCAAGGCAGAAAATTCTGCACATCCTGTGGTAATGTGTGGGGCTCTTCCCCAAAGCTGGGATGCCACTTTGTGGTTACTCTCTCGGGGGTTGAGCAAATCTGTGTACCTACATCAGTTCAGTGGAAAGTTACATTGACTCCTAATCTCTACTATTTCTTTGCCAGCTCTAATATAGGTACCTTTACGTTGTGCACTGTTTTATGTAATCTACTAGTAAATAGTAGATTATATAAATTCTATTTATTTTATTCTTTGTTTTAACCTGTGTAGTACAGAACTCTGTTTAAGGCCATTTGTCTGTTAATCTTCTGCCTATTGAGTAAATAACTCATTTGATGATAGACCTGATCTGCAACTCTTCAGAACTCACGAGCCAGAGTGGTTTAGGTGCACCTCACCTGAATTTAAGCTGCTGCCAAAAATCTGAGCCTAAGGCAGGGCTTGTCTAACTTGATCCACAACACCACTAACAGCATTGTGTAAAATTCCCTAACAAGGGCTTAAGTCACGAACAAAGAAGTGCAATGACCTTCAAAACATTATGCAAGCAAGTGGAAAATAGGAGGATATTTCCAGGACTTCTCCATAGCAACCAGGAGAAAAACCCTGCCTCACCCTGAAATCATTTTCACTGCTGTGCTACAAACTCAACTATGAAGAGTTACATCATCAACTCAATGTTTTTACATTCATAATCTAAAGTTGTTCTTGAAGTCTCTGTAAGGACACCCAAACTGGAGGAGAGGCACACCTGATGTAACTGGAGCTGTAAATCATGGATCTGACCAGTCACACGTAAGGCCTCTTCCTGTAGGTCATCCCGGTCTTTCTTGGCCTGTTGAAGGCAGGTTGTTAACTTCCTGATGATTTCATTCTGCTCTTGAACTGTCATTTCCTACAGGGAATGGGGTCAGAAGAAGTGCACTTTTAACATTAAAATATTCTCAACATATTTGGAACCAAGTAAGTTTTCTTGAAGCAAAGCCATTACGGAGTCTGTAGTTACATTTCAGTTTCAACCAACTTGCACCAAAGAAGTCTTTGCATCCAAAGATGATGGCAGGCATGATGCAAGAGGATCATGATCCTCTTAAACTGATCTCAGAGATGACAAACCTAATCAAAAGTGACTTTAAAAACAAATTATGGGATACTAGCAATGAAATTGGTATTCTTACTTCCTAATTTGTAGTTCTTACTGATCTAAAAAGCAACCAAGTTTGCAAAAAGGATACAATGAATATTCAGTACCCCCTAAATTGTTCAATTCCCAGCAATTCCCTTCAGTCATGTGAGAGGAAGCGAATGAGATGGGAAACATTAATCCTGTTTTATGTTAATCACATTTATTTTTTTGATTTATTTCTCACCAACAGGAAATGTCTTTGTTTCCCCAATCCTAGAATGAGAAAAAGAACATATAAATGGGAAAGTAACTAGTCTTAGAAAGCACCTGGTAATAATTTACCTTTACATGGGAATTCAAAGTATTATTTGTTTTAATATTCTGGAAGAGGATGCTGCTTTTTGCACTGCATGTTAGCAAAGTGAAGTACTTCTCACCACAAAACAGTAAGTTTTTACGTCTTGTAGCTTAAATATTTTTAGGATTAAAATAAGGTAGCATTATCCCATTACCCAATTCTGTGAAACATACCTGAAGCTGCATAGAATCATTGTGCTGGGTAAGTTGGTCCTGCAGCTCATCCATCTGTACAGTGAGTCTTTCCACTGCTTCCTGTTTCTCCAGCAGTCTGCTCTCCAGCTCAGCTATCCTAGCCTGACACATCTGAGCATCAGCCTGGCTGTATTCTGCAGCAGAATTTATCCTATCTTTCTTCAGAAAAGAAACAGAAATGCATTTATTCACTAAAAATACCATTTCTGGTTTGTGGTTAGTCTGAAAACAAATTCAGCTTCAAGGTTAAGTCCTGGGCAAATTCTACTTTAAAAGTAATTCACCACTGGAACTTGGTATCTAGTAGAAACATTAGATACATAAAGTCTTTAATGCTTAAAATTTTAAAATTAAAAATTACCATAGACAATACATTTTCATGATAGTTAAAGGCACAAAAGTAAGAGTGTTGTGATTCTATAGCAGTAAATGGTGGCAACATGCCATTTTGGCATATATTGGGATTTAAATACCTCCAGTTGTGAAGAAAGAAGCAGAATACTACCAATTTAAACAAAGCTTTTACATCTGACTGGAGAACAGTCCCTTCAAAGGAGAAACAACAATGTAAAGCTAAGCTCTTCAATTAAATAGCTGTGGTTTCTTAGGAGCAACATTGTTACAATCATTATAGAGGATACAGTATCTTGCATTTTATTTTGAATACTTTTTGGTTGTATGTACATTTTTCATTGTATGAAACAATGAAAAATGAACCCGTGTGTCAACTGGAAACATTAAAAACATTCAATTTCTCTGGGCAAGGCCCAATTTTCTTGGCAACCAGTTTTCACAGCTAGTACATGTACATACAGAGAAATGCCTGTTTAATACCATAAAATAGTGAAATCACTCAGTTTTATCATATTTGATAACGATGTTCAATTAATCTTTTTAGCAACCAATTATCACAGTCTTCTTCCAGCTCTATCCAGCATCTTTTACTTAAGATACATCCTTTCACACTTACTTCAGTTGCATGATCATCCAGTGGCTCCCAGCTAAACAAATCAGTGCTGCCCTGGTAAATAAACAAATAAAACAAACACTAAATCATAGCTATTTTAAATAAAATTAAGGAAAAACAGAATCATTTGGGGAACACCTTAAGCATGAAAGAAAGCCAGAAAGGTCTGTGTTGTGAGAGACTGACTTTATGCCAAATCCAGCTGGTCTTTCATGGTGAAATGAACTGAACTGCAAACCAAACCAAAGTATTATAATGTCTACATAAATTTAGGGGTAAGCCTCAACACTGATTCAATGCTTGATCCTGTTGCTGTTGCAGCTGGCAAATATTTGAGCTATCTTTAATTCATTGCTAAAAATTAGTAAACTGACAGGAGATTATCTAACAAACATGCTAAAACCATTCAGGTAATCACAAAAGCAACACCTTTTTCTGACACACAGGTTGAACCCAGCTTGATACCTTGTAAAAGATATCCCTCTCACTAAATTCACAACAAGACCAAGATGAGTATTGCATTATTTGGAAAAGGCAGTCCACAGCTCTTCCTGCATTTTGAGTCTGCTTGAAGTAGTTCCCAATGATTACTGTCTCCCTGGATGTACCCTCCCCAGGTAACCTAGAATTCCAATTGCTTGACAAACCAGCTATTTGGAAAAAAGCTGCTTAGCAGCAGTAAGTGATTTTTGGGTTGTTTTTTTTTTTCATTTAGGCTCACATGAATGTAGCAAGGACACTGCTATGCCTGAGTGACAAAACACCATGTTTTTCCTCAGTGCAGACACTCGTGTACAGCTTCATAAAAGCCTTTGCAATGCTAACATTATGTTGAAGATTATCCTGAGAGCATCAGCGATACCCTCACAACAGGAAGTGGGATAATACATGCAAATTTTATCCCCCATCAGTGCAGGTTTGCAAACACACTACTTTGATGCTACTGTGATATGTTGTGAAAACACACCAACAACTGGAGAGATGCTTTTGGTGCAGAAGGCACCAGCTTCCCAAAATTCTTTCCACAGAGAACATTACTACCTCTAGAGAGTCATCAGCACATACATACCAAAATACATCAGACACAAGCAGAGTCACACCTTAAATAAATCTGTGGAAATAACATCTATGCTGGCTTTACAATGGCTTTAAGAGCTTGCTGGAATAAATTATAGTTTTTCAGAAAACATTAAGCATATTTGAGCCATCCAAGTGATACAAAACCAAATTAATGCTGTGCATTATAAGGTCCTGGCAGTTTTTAATCTGTTGATCTCCCAATCCAGATTTACCATGCAACTCTAAGTTATGTGCAAAGATTCACAGCCACATAACCCAAAGAGAAGTCCATGGCAGTGAAAGGTGAAAGACTTTAATTCAGGAGGCTAACAGCTCCCTGGGAATAACAGCTGCCTAGGCCATACCATGGAGATGTCTCAGTAAATGAGATCACTGTGATAGAGAGTGAACTATTACAAGTGAAAATAACACCAGTTCACTCACCTCCCAAGGGCAGCTAGTGGCCAGTGCCAGTGAGCTAACACTCGATTGAGGAGTAAAACAACCACCTGGAACACTTGTTACCTGCAGACAGGAGTGAAGGCAAGAAATACTAAAACTTACCTGTGCCTCTGTTGTTGCCTCTGGCAAGCTGGTGTCTTCAGCCTGATCCTCTACGTTCTTCCCAGCATCTCTGGCTGCTACTGGGTGTTCTTCCTTCGGAAGGTCATGCGTGTGGACAGCCGAGCCCTTCCTCTTCGCCGCCTTTTTCTGCGACTGCGCGACGTCGCCCTTTGCTTTTCGCTGTCTGAAGTAAGCAAACTGTTCAGGAAAGATTGCAAGAGGTACAGGGAGAGGTAAGCAAGGAAAAAGTAGCAGGACCACAAGATTAACACAGTCATGGGTGACAGAGCTCCTGTCTTGATAAAATATATACATCTGCAGAAAAACTGCTTTATCTGCCTACTTTCCACACATTCACAACGTGCTGGATAACTGTGCCATTAGAGCAACAAATCTCACACCAGCACTAAAGGCTCATTTCTAACACAGGAATCAAAGTTTTACTCAGTGAAACTTTGAGTGTCAATGATAATCCAGAACTACAGCAAGACAAATTAGTAAAAGAACGAGTTGTCAATAGACTAGGAGCATTAGGAAAAAATAATAATTGAGCAGTTTCTCTGCAAGACCAGCAAAAACAAGAACCCCCTTGTCATGGTGCCAGAACCAGCACACCCCTACAAATACATCTAAACAGGTCTTAGCCAGCGTAAGCTTTGAGATGAGGATTCACTTCCGTTAATTTTAATGCTCCTTTCCTGCCACCCCCTTAAGAGAACACAGCAAAACTTCTTCGCCAGAAAGCAGCCTCCAGTACATAAATAGAAAATCAATTAAGCCAGGTCATTTTAATTTCTTCTGTTGAAGAATCAGATGCTCTACTTTATCAGGCTATCACAGCTCTACGAAGCCCCAGGGACGCATAAAGAATGTCACTGACAATTTATTACCCAACTCTCCCTAACACCCTAAACAGCTTAAAAAGGATTATTGTTATTTTCAACTCTAGTATTGTATTTAGGCAGCATTTCCAAGTAACATCTCCCCCACAGCAGAAATCCAGACATCCTTCTCATAAGGAAAAAGACTTCTTCAAGGTTAAAACCACAGATTATCAAGTGCAGTGTTATATCCTTGTGATGAGACAAAACAGATAGTTAACTGATGTGACTGGGTGTAAATATCACTGCCAAGTTCTACCTGCAATACATATGAAAATCCACTGCTTGACAGCTTGGTTTTCCTGCCAAACAGCCACCTTGCAGAAAAATCTTGTCCAATTCTTCTCATGCAGTTTGTGAAAAGGATATAGCTCAGTCCCCTCTCCTTACAGGAACTTCTACCTGACAGCTTAGCTACTCAACAGGTGCACAGTTACACATCTGCTACACCCAGCAGCCTGTTTAAAAGGTATATTTAAAAGGCAGAAAGACATCAATTTCACCGCAGCTGATAAAATTCTTATGTACAAAAACCTTACTTTTAAGATTACCTTCTGTAATTTCTAGTTAGTAATATTGAAATGCAGATTAAATGAAGATTGCCAGACTTGTGCCTTTCATAATAAGCAGAATGAACAGACCATAAAGCTGCAGTGAGACACAAATATCATCCTCTGAAACCAGGTGTCAACTCCAGCACTTGCTGATGGCAATGTATGTCAAAAATAGCTACAGCACTAATTAACCTGGTAACATGGGGAAATGGGGCAGGAGGAAACCTGCAGAAAAACGGAGAGTAAAGGAAACTGCTGAAGCAGGGAAAAAGGGAAAACAGGAGTAAAACAAGCAGAAAAGATGAAAGGTAGAGAGAGTGGGCATTACAGAGAGCAGTTACTGATTCATGAAGGGAGAGTATCTCACATTAAAATACCAAGACCTGTCATGACTGAACACAAGTATCTCACATTAAAATACCAAGACCTGTCATGACTGAACACCTAAACAGTATAAATTTTCAAATGCACAGGTTCAAAGAAAACAAAACTTACTTTGTCCCATTCACGTGCACTAAACATATAAAATCATAATACATACCATGCAAAAGTATCTAACTACACCAAAATTTTATGGAACTACTGGACTTGGTGGAGTGGCTGGATTCAAACATGTTCCAGATTTATGGGAAAAGTTCTATTTAGAGCAATATTGGCTTTCCAAAGCCTTTCATCAGCTACATAAAGTTAAATGTCCTTGTAAGAGAATCTCAAATTCACAGCCAGCCATCTAACACGAAGTAGTGAATGTGAGGAAAGCAAGACACTACTGGCTCTGCCTCATCACAGTGAGATCCCATCATGCTGGTTTGAATGATTTAACCCTCCTTTTGCTTTCTAGAAGCACATGCAAAAATGAAAGCTTCACTTTCAGCCAAGATGTAGCATTGCCACAGGAACCCTGACAGCACTGCCCTTCACAGCATCCCAGGCAACTGTTGCAACAAGAGAATACCTTTCTGCAGGTACCAATGCACTGCAACTTCATTTCACCAGGATCAGTCAGTTAAAAACTGATGTATTACTTTATGTTAGCTTCAGAAACTAACACCAAAACCAACACCCAGAGAAAACAGAACAGAGCAGAAAACCACATCAGCACCAAACAGAAACAGGTTGTTCAAATAAACATTAGTCCAGCTCTTGGATACAGCAAACATAAGCAAAAAGTGCTCTTAGACAAAACCAAGAAATATTTTCTAGACCTTCCTCAAAATAATGAGGTGGAAAAACCTCCTGGAAAACCTGAACTCATTTTTCAGGTCCTAAATGTAAAATGGAGGTGGAGCAAAACTTCCCACACCCGAGGTATGGCACAGAGAGCTCTGTAACTAGACACACAGGTGGCCAACAGGCAGACTAATTAATGTGAGGTTGAAAAAAACAAGGAGAAAAAAGCAGCACTGAATAGTTATGCTTGTTCTGTTTCTCAATTACTACCCTGGCAATCAGTATTGCATTTGTTAGAAACAGGAATCTGAGGTACCTGATACAGTCAGTACTTAGCTGCCAATTACAATCTCCAGTAAATACAACAGTTGGCATTATCATTATTATTAGGTGATAACTTAAATGCATCTCAATAATGGAATTTTTATTCCTATATGATAAAGAATAATGCAAATACGGGTTTGAAAAAGAAAACTTTTGGATCATGTTTCTTTGCCAAGTCATTGCTTAGCAGACTAAAATCTAAGGATGCTAAAGATAAAATAATTCATTTTCTGGAGGGTGGGAGTGAGGGAAAAGCCCTCAAGAGCTGACACCTCCAGACTGAAGCAGTCTGCAGTTATATCAAACTGTAATTACATCACTGCACAGGTTGCTACAACAGAGGTCTCTCACACACAAAGCAACCTCACTCCTGTCCCCTGCTGTCAGGAGTGCCTGTGCAGTGATGTGTAGAGATGGTTCAGGAAGCTGATCTGATGGACACTGAACACTTCTGTGTCAGACCACAGATGGGATCACCTGAAGCTGCTCTAGGCTGCACCACAGGAAGGAGAACCTGTACTTGCTCATGGTTCTTCCTCCCTTTCAAAACTGTGCTGTATCCCTGAGGAGGGGAGCACAAAGACAACTAGAAAAAAGAAAAGCAGAATAAAAAAGAGGAAACATCACCTGGGTGCTTTTTTAAAGCTGTCTGGTGCCCACAATCTGCCAGCCAGGGAGTAGATCTCTGTGACATTTTAATCAGCAGAGGAAGCAGTACATCTATCTCTGCCTCTCTAAAACTCCTCCTTTCCTCTCAGCATACCATCTGACACCATGCAGCAGCAACATTGATGGGGCCACTAATGATGGGGATTTTTTTTTAATGGGAAGAGAGAGATTTAGCACACAGTATAAAAAAATAGTACATGCAACACTGGCTCTGCAGGTATAGCCTGAAACATAAGGCAAGTCTCTGCTTTTTTTTTTAATGGCAAACAACTGTTTCCTAACAGGTGGGAACTAATAACTTATTAAAGCTAAGTCTGTCACGTTTTTCTGATCATAAACAGGTCTTGCACCTGGAATTAATTTCTCTTAACAGAAATGTTAACACAGGTCATGCCACACTAAGGTAACCTTTCTCCCTTAACAACTCCTGCTCTCAGAGTTCTCTCTCTTGAGCTAACGATACAGCTGTTCTCCAGCAGAGGATTGTGTTCTCACAGCACATAAGAAGGCTGGGAAGGCAGGCAGATGAGAAACTGCTAAGCAGGAGCAGGCAGTGTGGAATCCACGGCAGCATCAGGGAGGGCCAGGCCAGGGATGGAGGAGCTGTACTGCCCATCAGCAAGCTGCAGCTTCAGCACAGCTCCAGCTACAACCTGCTCCCTTCCAGAAAAGCTCTCTCTGATTTTCTTGTGCACAAGAAAAGCACTGGTGAGAAGCAGCTGAAAGAGAAACACAGCAGACAGAGAGGACAGCTCCAAGCCACCTCTGACCCCACTAGCCAGATATCCAGACAGCTTCCCTGCAGAAAGGGCAGGATCTGGAAAGATCTGATGGGTCCAAACCACCCAGGACCCTGTGCAGCCTCAGCTATCTCTGTCTAGCTGTAGCCCCCATCCCAGTCCTACTGCAATGGTGAGAACTAGAAAGCCTTATTTAGCAGGGACAGCCAGAAGGGAAACATGACACAACTACCTCAAACCCCAGCAGAAATGCTGAATTAAACGGCAAATAACCAAGCATTTCCAAGCAGCTCCTTGAACATCATTACCAAAACAAAGCAGTAGTTTTTATCGAACGGGGTTAGCACACAACCAGCATTAAGCACGTGGTTTCAGGTAATAATTACTTGGAGAATGCTATCTTGATATATCAGCCTCATTCTGTGAGCTCTACACAAGTCCCTAAACTACACACATGTGAAGACACCTACATGTTCAAAGCTTATGAAGTGTTTGCTACCGCTGTGACTGGAAACCAACAAACCGAGCCCAGCTCTGCTAACCCACCTGTGGACACACAGGCAAGCCAATGAGCCAGCGGACAAATAAAACAACACCTGTTCTTTGGGATCCTCAACTGGAAATGCAGTATTCCCACAAACACTGAATCCTGAGCAAAAATGGGAGAGATGGGAAGAAAAAAAAAAACAACAAAGGAAAACAGAGCCTGAGGGACGGTACATGCACTGCTGTCAGCTGCTCTGTGTTCACCCGAGGTAATGTTTCTACACTTGTGTAGCGGGACGGGGGCCTCGCAGGCAGCCTGCACGCAGAAGCACCGCTGGGCACGACTTTTGCTGCGGAGCCACAGGGCCAGGGCAGCCCCACCGGGCTCCGGGGACAGCCCCGGGCCGACAGTGGACCCCAGCTCCGCCGCTACCCGCACCCAACTCCGAGTGCGGCAACGGAGGGGAGAGACCCGGGGCGGGCTGAGGCGAAGGCGCCCCCGGCCTGCCAGCCCTCTCAATGCACCGACCCGGGGCGGACGCAGCCTCCGCCTAGCCGGGACCCCCTCACCTTAGCCCTGCCGGCCTCCAGCTTGCGCCTTCGCGCCTCCTCTTGCGCGTCCATGAGGCAGCCGGGGCGGTTCGTGCCGCCCGCGCCGTCAGGGCGGCGGTACCGAAACTTTGGTCATGGCCGCCCCGGGCCTCTCCCCGCCCGCCACCGCGCCAGCCACACCAAGCGGGGCGGGACTCTGAGCCCATTGGCCAGAGCCCGTGACGCACAGCGGCCGCCGGCCAATAGCGACAGCTTTCCTCAGCCGGGCTCCGCCCACTCCCGCTAAATGGCTGCTGGGATACCCCGGGCAAGCCGGCGCGAGTCCGTGGCCCCGCCCCCTCCGTTGCAGCCACCAATGGGAGCGTCCCGCGCCATTTCAAAAGGGCCGCCGTCCCCGCCCAGCGCGGGAGACAGCCAATGGGGAGCGGGGACTTGAAGGCAGCCAGTGGAGGCGGGGCTAGAGGCAGCCAGTGGAGGCGGGGCTAGAGGCAGCCAGTGG